>LLCB01000403.1:0-43816 GCA_001414345.1 Hymenoscyphus infarciens
CCCTTCCCCCTTCCCCCCTCCCTAGCTTCAAAACAGAGAAATTACGTAACCAACCAACCTATTGAAATCAAAATATACCCTCTCTAAAAGTTCATCCATTAGCCTAGCCCTCTATGCTTTACTTTACTTTAAGGAATATTCGAGACCCTCCCTCCCTTTCTCCAAGTTGAAAGAGGCCATACATTATACATATCTCATGGGTTGACGAAGAAGACTTTTTGGGCGCATGGATTTCAATAGCTACCTAGCTGCTCGAGGGGTTTAGGTGTCTCCTCTCGCTACGCTAAGGACTTTTTTTTTTTCTATCCGTATAGGAAGACACATTTCTATCTTCCCGGGGGGTAAGACTCATCTCATCGGAAACGTGATTTTTAAATATCACATAATTCTTCGCTAGCTAGGTAGAAAGAAAATAATGCTACATGCTACCGACTACCGATATACTCATCGCTAGCTATTTCCAGATCCGCAAGTACACGGGAAAAAGATATCTGCAAGAAGAGAGTAGAAAGGGGATTCGGGAATATCATATACAAAAGAAAAGGCCCCGTTGCCCTTTCCATGCCGTATATCCTTTCCTAATCCCATATGTCCGTACCGATCCATAAATATCCATCATTGTTCCATCCAGCATTCCCATCCCTAGTCAATTGGTATCGCTTCCGGGCAGCTATATGCCACCCCGTGGTATTTCCCCAACCCATCCTATCCAATACCACCGACCCAACCAACCCATTATCAACCCAGACACCCCCAAAAATAAAAACACAACTATAAAACAAAAATCATCAATCGTACCCCCTCCTACTCCCACTCCTCCGATTCCCCCCAACCACACCCCCAAAACCACTAGGATCCACAGTCCTAAATCCACTCGCAATATCATCCCTCGGCGGTGGTCGACTCTCTCGATCCCGATGACTCTTTTTCCGTCTCGGCGGACTATGTTCCTCAATCACCACCACCTCATCACTGCCCCTCCGACTCGGCGCCCGTCTCTCCTCACGGTGTTCTTCCACAATGACGGTTTCCCGTCGTGGGGAAGGCTCGCGCACGATGCGGACGGGGGTGCGGTCCCGGCGGACTTCTACTGTCTGCGGGGGAGGGCCTGTTAGCAAGGGCAAGAAAATGGTTTAGCAGAGTTCCTTTCATCTTTTGGGAGAATTCTCGAACTTGCAGATATATGAAAGGGGAGAAGGGGAAGAAAGGGAGAAGGGAAAGGGAAAAGGGAACTAACTTCAGACTGTCTCCTACTACTCCGATGACTTCCCCGATGACTCTTCCTCCTTTCTCGCGCCACCACTACTTCCTCCGTTTGCCTACTCGCCGTCCCCCATTGTCCGAAATTCAGACAGGTGTAGACTAACCATAATAGCAGCAGAAACCCGGCGACCGATCCGAGGACGATTCCTACCACGGTTCCGGGCGAGGGACCGGAATTTATACTTCCGTATGTGGTAGGGATGATTTGTGGATTGGCTGTTGTAGTCGTCTGGCGGATCTCTAGTATGCGCGTCCAGAGGGAATTCGTAGTTTGCGTTGGTGGGGAATCGCGCGCGGCGAGGGGTAATGGGATGCGCCGAGAGAGGGAGGAGAGAGACTCGAGGGCTGGAGCCATTGCGACGGCAGCGAGCGCGACTTGGAAGCCGGTCGTCGCGGGGGAAGAGGCGTCTTTCGATGCAACCAGAAGAATTGTTGTACTGCAACTAGTGATGCGATTGTGATGCGATGGGGAAAGTGATGTCTTAGGTTGGTTGGGCTCGAGTGAAGGCTTGAGCCTTGTTTATGTGTCCAAGCTTAGCCGCAAGTGAGTGAGTTGAGTGAGTGATAGTTGGGATAACAACGGATGTCTCGGTTTGTGCGAATATCATCCAGGGAAGAAAAATAATCGGATTATTTGGAGGAGGGGTAGATTGTGATGTGAACGAGCGACGGGAGAAGTGTAGATGTTGGGATTAAGAAGGTTGGTGGAGGGGAGGAGGGGGATGGGGAGGGCATCAGGTTGTTCAAGTAGTTCATGTATGTCACTGCAGATACCAACCATGGCAGGGGTATCAAAGATAACCGAGGAGATGTTTTGGGGGCGGAAAGCCTTGTTTTGGGTGTTGGTGTGTTGGTGTTGGTAAACAAATGGTGCTTCCTCTTGCATGCCCCTCTCTGCTTACAATGGCCTACTAGTATACCTACACTAGTATACCTACTAGTAGTATATGGCCGAAGGGACCGAGATATATACCCGATATAATAGGAGAGGTTGGTGCGGTCATTCAGAAGAATCTCTGGAGCAACGGCCATTGGCTTGTTCATTACAGAGGCTCAAAATGAGCGGAAAAACTCAGGCAAAGATACTACGTATAGGTATTTATTTGTAAAGTCTTGTAGGAGTTGGAATTGAATCAGACGAACTGCTGATACTGTGAGTATGAACTGATCCAGGTACGCGGATCAAATGAACGAGACTAGAAGGAAAATGGTAACGACGTACCTAGGTACTAAGTACGGATGACGGTGGCTTGCATGGGAACTAACGTTCGAGTTCTCTCCGGCCCGCTGTGGGTACTAAGCAAATTCTGTACGAATAGCTTCATTTGAACTGTACAGTATCAAAAAGATACCGATTTACAAAGCACAAGCAAGGTACGTAGGTAGGTTCACTTCAAAAGGAGGGCCAGTCAGGTGATACGGAGGAGGGGAACTGCTCTGCGCCACAATGGCCATCTCCTCCACCAGCTCTAACACTGAATGTTTCCGGAACATGCGATGACCGAAGAATAACGACAACTTCCCCTTCTTTTCCTTTCCTTTCAAAGTCAAATCCTTCTTCCATTCTCCTCCCCTCTCCATACACCTATTTTAATACACTTCCCATATACCCTCCGTTCCTCTTACCAGAATTCGGAAACCTCGGCACCGGTCTCGATCAAAATCGCCGCTCCTGAACACGATTACGACAACCCAAGACACTACTATTGAAATTCCAATAGCTCGGCACCGAACTCCCTCGAATCCTTCGACTTCACTCCTCAACAACTGCTCAGCCTCTCAGACCTTTGATTCCATCCAAGCCTACGATTCCGAGAGTCAATAACTCGCTTCTTCCGTCAACGAACAAAGAACAAACATCGAGGACGTAAAGGGCACAGCCTCGCCATACGTACTGCCAACTTCGCATACCTCGCTCGACTTTAAAACCCTCATCTCATCCACGAGAACATCACGATCGTCTCCCTCAAATCCTCGACCAAGAGAAGTTCACCAAGCTTGATACAAAATGTCGCAACAAAATAGAAACGACAAGCCAGATGGCCCTCCACCTCCAGCCTACGGCTCAGACTACAACGCCCCTTCCCACCCACCACCAGCCCACGTCCCTCTTCCACCTTCAACAACGGGAGGAACTCAACCTTCTTCCGATTACTACAACGCCTCCCCGGCTCCTCTACACGGCGGTCTCGCCCCTCAAAACACAGGAGGCTACCCTCCGCAACAAAACTACGGTCCCCCACAAGGCTATTTCCCACCCCAAGATCAGGGTCAATACCCCCAACAAGCATACTACCAACAACCTCAAATGGGATACAATCAAAACCCCCAAGGTGCTTTTGCGCCACAGGGCTATTATGCGGGAGGACAACAGCAGTATAACAATGGCTACGGACAGGCGGGATATTATCATAATGGACAACCTCAAGGACAGTACGTGGATGATAGAGGGAGGAAGGGCGGACCAGGATTTATGGAGGCCTGTTTAGCTAGTTTGGCGTGTTGTTGTTGTTTGGATCTGCTGTTTTAGAATCTTCATCCATCTCAAGGGCTGGTTGGTTTCATGAAATACGAGTGTTGATGGGGTGGTGTAGGGAGAGTAACACAGTATCTCCAACCAGAGAGGGCAAGGAGAGCAGAGAAGCAAGTCAAGGCGTTACCGGATTCATCGACTGGCTGGCCCCGTTTTGATTGGGGCATTTTTTGGGGCGTACATCACAATTTCGTAGCACGCATGGGGAGAAGAAAAAAAAGATGTGTCAGGTGCGAAGGGGTCGACCATGTTCGATTCTCCGTATCAAGATTGTAAGAAAACTTAACAACACCTACCTTTTCCACGTTCCACTTGATGTACCCGAAAATTGAGAAAAGAAAAAAATAAAATTTAAAAGACAAATTTAATTCTACCATGTCTTTTAAGTCTAATTTATATATTATTTCTATTTATAGACTACTTAAGTAGTACTTAGGTAGTCGAGAATAACTATTTTACTCTATTTATCCGACTTACTACTTGTACTCTCCTCTACTCCACTTAAGACTATTTGAGTAGTACCCGAGTAGTAGAGTAGTCTGTTAATACGCTGGACTAAATCAGTTTTTGAAGTTTTAACTGATTTCTTATTTCATAATAACTGTCTCAAACACCAAAAACTCCCCGCTCGGGGAAATGGCCTGTTGTTCATTTCCCGTACTCTCATCGTCTATTTACATTTCCTTCCATTTTCTTCATGAACAATGTTCATACACTATCAATTCTCTGCACTACAATGGCTGTTGCGGCTCCACCTCCGTTACAGATCGCTGCACATCCATATTCCCCAACTTTCAATTGATGGAGGAGAGTGGCGATGATTCTAGAGCCAGAACTGCCTAGGGCGTGACCGAGGGAGATGGCTCCTCCGAGGGGGTTTACGTTTGCTTTGTGTAGACCGAGGATCTAGACGAAGAAAGTTAGGTTTGTCTGAGATTTGGGGAGTTCTGGTGCTACAGAAACCCAGACGGGGGAATGGGAACATACCTTTTCATTCGCTTTGATAACAGCAGCGAATGCTTCATTAAACTCCCAAATAGCAACATCTTCTGCCTTGATTCCCGCTCTATCCAGTGCGATTGGAACTGCTTTCGATGGAGCGATGGGGAAGTCGACTGGATCAATTGCTGCATCTGCGCTCCCGCAAATTCTAGCAAGAACTCTGGATCCGCCTCCATATTGTTGAGCGATTGCTTTGTTTCCCAGAACAAGAGCACTGGCGCCGTCATTCAGTGTCGACGAATTGGCGGCTGTAACGGATCCTGTACCATCCCGGACAAATGCTGGCTTCAAAGTCGCAAGTTTTTCCAGCTTGATATCCAGATATCCTTCATCCTCGGAGATAATTGTGTCTCCCTTTCTCCCCTTTATAGTAACCGGAGCAATTTCATCCTTGAAAGCCCCTGCTTTCCATGCCGCTTGTGCTCTCGAATATGACAATTTCGCATAGTCATCCTGCATCTCCCTCGTAATACCATGATTCTTCGCCGTCGTCTCAGCACAAACTCCCATATGGAATTTATTATAAACGTCCGTCAAGCCATCCTTGATCAGACCATCCTCAATAGTGATATTCCCCAACGCAGCCATTCCAGTATTTCGTGGGGCATAATATGGTGTTCTTGACATGTTCTCCATTCCTCCGGCGATTTGGGCTTCGGCGAGACCGAGTTGGATGTTTTGCGCGGCGAAGACTACGGCTTTCATGCCTGATGCACAGACTTTGTTGATTGTTATGGCTTCGACTGTATTTGGGAGACCGGCGAAGATGGCGGCTTGTCGAGCTGGTGCTTGTCCGACGCCCCCTTGGAGGACATTTCCCATGTAGACATCTGTGATTTTGGAGACGGGGACTCCGGATTTCTCGAGGGCGGATTTGATTGCGACGGCTCCCAGTTCAGGAGCGGAGACTGTTAAGAAAGAGCCATTGAACTGTATTGGTTAGTTTGTATGAGTTCTAGGAGGATTTTGATTGCAAGAACCTTTGCTGTGGGCGTTCTTGAAGCACTCAGGATGTATGCATCTTGTATTTCTTGTTTGCTTCGGGCTGTTACACTGAACCGGCTTATCTGACTTAACCGTTGTTTGGAGGCAAAAGAGGGTTTGCGAGCAGCAGTCAGGGCATATCGGAAAGACATTATGAAGGAGAGGGAGATCTTGCTAATTCCAGATTAAGAAGAATCAGAGGGAAATGGGAGCGGATGTTGATGAAGAATCATGGGAGTTAGCTAAGTAGCCTCGGCTCGTGAAAACGGGACCCCCGCGGTTAGAGGCGGAAGGCGGAAAGCGGACTCTAGGTAAATCGGCGGGGAACCTCCACTACCTAAGTTGGTGACAATCTCCACGTGATTTTGACATCCCGACCCGATCTATTCTGATATTCTGATCTAAAAGGGTTCTACTCTGAAGCTCTCAGGGTGTCAGGCTAAGAGGAAGACACACACAAGAGCCAATGTTGACTTGAAAACAGACTTGTATCCTACTTGACAATCGGGTATTTCAACACCAACTCAACACAGAACGGACGGGCCCTTGCATAGAACAATTCCCAACTTCACTTCACCTCCTCATCTCTCGAGTCACCCGCTATCGGCAATCTGCAGCATCCCGTCAAGGTTCACGACGCGCCCGCTAGCAACTACAATCACATACAACCCCAACACCTCAATCCAAACAAGTGTAACACCAAAACACTTTCGTCACCATCCATCACATCACTTTGCAACCCTCAAAATGTCAACCGCCGCACGTCGTCGTCTCATGCGAGATTTCAAGGTTGGTGGCAATCCCCCTCCATGAAGAGGAAGAGGAAGAGGGGCACACGATCTCCGAGCAGATACTGATCAACTTCCCAGCGCATGCAAACTGATCCTCCTGCCGGAGTTTCTGCTTCTCCTGTAGCTGACAATGTCATGACCTGGTAAGAGAAATCTCTCTTCTCTTTAACCCTTTCGCGGACTGACTCTTTTTTGCAGGAACGCTGTAATCATCGGCCCAGCAGATACCCCATTTGAGGATGGCACATTCAGACTTGTCATGCACTTTGAAGAGCAATACCCAAATAAACCTCCCGCCGTCAAGTTCATCAGCCAGATGTTCCACCCAAACGTATATGCCACCGGAGAGCTGTGCCTGGATATCCTCCAAAATCGATGGAGTCCCACCTACGATGTGGCGGCCGTCCTGACCAGTATTCAAAGGTATGCAAGAGGCAAATATATAGCGATGGCCATGTCCTAATGATGGAAACTAGTCTCCTCAATGATCCCAACACGAGCTCGCCTGCCAACGTCGAGGCATCGAATCTCTACAAAGACAATAAACGAGAATACACCAAGCGGGTTCGAGAGTCGGTGGAGAAGAGCTGGGACGACTGAAGGAGGGATGTCGTTCTTGGGGAACTCTTGACTGCTGGAAGGGGAGAATATGTCCATATGCATTATACGAACCTTTCTGGTTCTGGCGTTTTCGGAATATTGTATACAGCCATGGTCTTATCCAAATTTGGGTGGGTTGCTGCGTTAAGGAGTCTCGCGGCTGGCAGATGTCAGATGTCTTCCCACATACTGGTAGCGTTTAGCGTCATTAAGATCCATATAAACAATCCCAAAGTAATCAAGTCTGAAATTGCAAATTAATGACAGTGAATGTTTCTTCATCAAACTTAATCTCTCCTCCATGCACTCACCTTGTCCTTGGTTGAGTAACGTGATGCAGTGCATTGTTCAAGCAAATTAGCTGGCACGCGAAATGATACTCGCGTAAACATCTCCCCTTATCGCGATACATCAACCCATTCCCAAAACCTGCCGTCTGCCTCAACATCACATCGCCTCCCTCCGGAGCTCGCTCATACCCCCTCCATATGATCGTCCCTGGATAGCAAACGACTCGCGATCATGTCGAACAGTATCAAGGTCGTGGCGCGGTTCCGCCCGCAGAACCGCATTGAGCTCGAGCAGGGCGGCCTGCCGATCGTCAAGTTCGAGACCGAAGACACTTGCGCATTAGACGTATGTAAAACTATGCGGAGGAAGGGATAGGAAAGGATGCTGACGATGTGTACAGTCAAAGGAGGCGAGCGGATCCTTCACCTTCGATCGTGTGTTTGACATGAACTCGCGGCAAGAAGATGTCTTCGACTTCTCCATCAAACCCACCGTGGACGATATCCTCAACGGTTATAATGGAACGGTCTTCGCATATGGGCAGACGGGAGCGGGAAAGTCGTACACCATGATGGGAACGGATATTGACGACATGGAGGGCAGAGGTGTCATTCCCCGAATCGTTGAGCAGATATTTGCCAGCATCCTAGCCAGTCCAGGCACCATCGAATACACCGTGCGAGTTAGTTATATGGAGATTTATATGGAAAAGATTCGAGATTTACTGGCGCCGCAAAACGATAATCTGCCAGTACACGAGGAGAAGAACAGAGGGGTATATGTGAAGGGCTTATTGGAGATATATGTTTCGAGTGTGGCAGAAGTGTACGAGGTGATGCGGAGGGGTGGATCTTCGAGAGCGGTCTCTGCTACGAATATGAACGCCGAATCTTCGCGATCCCATTCGATTTTCGTCATTACCATTACCCAGAAGAATGTCGAAACAGGGTCGGCGAAAAGCGGTCAACTTTTCTTGGTCGATTTGGCTGGTAGTGAGAAGGTTGGAAAGACTGGTGCCACTGGACAAACCCTCGAGGAAGCGAAAAAGATCAACAAGAGTTTGAGTGCTCTTGGAATGGTCATTAATAACCTTACGGACGGCAAATCACAACATATTCCATACAGAGATTCAAAACTTACGCGAATTCTCCAGGAATCCTTGGGAGGAAACAGTCGAACGACACTTATTATTAATTGTTCGCCCAGTAGTTACAACGATGCGGAAACTTTGAGTACCTTGAAATTTGGTATGCGAGCGAAAGCAATTAAGAACAAGGCCAAAGTCAATGCCGAAATCAGCCCTGCGGAACTCAAAGCACTTCTCAAAAAGGCACGATCACAAGTCACCACTTTCGAACAATATTTTCAAACTCTGGACGCAGAAATTCAACAATGGCGTGCTGGAGAAGCTGTACCAAAAGAAAAATGGGCTCCTCCTCTGGTGGGAGTAGTGGCAGCACCCAAAGCAGATGCTCGAGGGCCGCCAAGGCCATCAACCCCGTCGAGACTCACCACCGAAAGTCGAGCAGAAACACCAGCTGCATCAGAACGGTCGGCAACACCTTCACTTCCTCTGGACAAGGATGAGAGAGAAGAGTTCTTACGACGGGAAAATGAGTTACAAGATCAAATCGCCGAAAAGGAGTCACAGATTGCGGCTGTGGAGAAAACAATACGAGATACGAAGGAAGAACTCAATTACCTGAAGGAACATGACAGCAAAACAAACAAAGATAATGAAAAGCTCACGGGTGATGTCAATGAGTTCAAGATGCAACTTGAACGATTATCGTTCGAGAGCAAGGAGGCGCAAATCACGATGGACGGTCTCAAGGAAGCCAACGCGGAACTCACAGCCGAGCTTGATGAAGTCAAACAACAGCTTTTGGACGTCAAGATGAGCGCCAAAGAGACCAGCGCCGTTCTAGATGAGAAGGAGAAAAAGAAGGCCGAGAAAATGGCCAAAATGATGGCTGGATTTGACCTTGGCGGAGATGTCTTCAGTGACAACGAGCAGACCATAAAGCTGGCTATTGACCAGGTAGATGCACTTCACCTACAAAGTGCTGCTGGGGAAGCAATTGCTCCGCAAGAGTTGCAAGATATCAGATCAAAATTGGTCGAGACGCAGGGAATCGTTCGACAAGCTGAATTATCCCTATTTGGCAATGCTTCAAATGATGTTGGAGCTAAGCGAAGAGAGGAGCTCGAAGCTCGTCTCGAGGCTGTTGAGCGAGACTACGTTGACCTTCTAGAGAGGAATCTGACAGAAGAAGATATTGCTGAGGTGAAAGAAAAACTCGCAGCAGCTTACATCAACAAACAGGATGTTCAATCCGAGCTTGTCCAAGACCTCAAGGCCGAGTTGACTCAAAAGTCTTCCGAAATCCAAAAGTTCAAGGCCGTCAACGAAGACCTCCAACAGCGAGTCAAGACTGGAGCTGTCGCAAACGGGACTCCAGGAATCTCCAACGGCAAGACCGTACAACAACAAATCGCCGAATTTGACGTGATGAAGAAGAGTCTGATGCGCGATCTCCAAAATAGATGCGAGAGAGTCGTTGAGTTGGAGATCTCATTAGATGAGACCAGAGAGCAGTACAACAACGTACTTCGCTCATCCAACAACCGCGCCCAGCAGAAGAAGATGGCCTTCCTGGAGCGGAACCTCGAGCAATTGACCCACGTCCAACGACAACTCGTCGAGCAAAATGGTAGCTTGAAGAAGGAAGTTGCTATCGCGGAGCGAAAGCTCATCGCGAGAAATGAGCGTATCCAATCTCTCGAGTCCTTACTCCAGGATTCGCAAGAGAAGCTTACCGCTGCGAATCACAGGTTTGTTTTCCCCCTTCCCCAATCTTCTTGCCCTTTACTGATGTGGTGATAGATTCGAAGTCCAACTCGGCGCCGTAAAGGAACGTCTGGAAGCTGCCAAGGCAGGTAGCACCCGCGGTCTCGGATCTCCCACAGGGAGTTTCTCATTCGGCGGTGCGGGGAGTAGAATCGCTAAGCCGCTGAGAGGTGGTGGTGCGGCAGAGAATGCGCCGATTCCTGTGATTAGTGGACTGCAGAATGAGGCGAGTGGAAACGCGGGGAATAAGAGAAGCTCTTGGTTCTTCTCTGGTGGACAGAAATAAAGAAAGGCAAGAATGAGAAAAGCAAAACAATGAAAAAGAGGAACTGTGGATGACGATGATGGATGTGTTCTGCATTGATTTGTGAGGGCTCGGAGAATGGGGAGGATGGGGGCGATCAAATAGAATAGAGAGCGAATGAGCCATGTCACATGAGTATACCCCCACCAAATGTTTTCTTCTTTTTCTTCTTCCTATGTTATGTTCTGATTTTTGTTTGAGCACGAATGGGATGGATGGGTTGGCGGTTTTGAAGCATAGCTTGGGGATGGCCAGGGTAGAAATCTTTTTCATGACTGGGTTAGGGAGAGGATTTGGGGAGGGGGTTTTCAATGTAGTACGGGCGTTTTGATCAATAGATATTGTGTCTTTTTAATTTTGATATATGCAGTGAGTGAGGATTTTGCAAGGTGTTTCTATTTACTTTTAGGGGCTAGCGGCTTCCCCTTTTCACATGCCAGCTGGGACATGGGCGTTGCGAGGTGATGTCATCGGGTAAACTTTATTTTTGGGCGTTTGATTCATTCCCGAGGTCTTGTGTTTTAACAACACGATTGCAACCGATTCACACCACGAGATATTTCCAATCGTCACCCATTTGAGGATTGCTGTGTTATCTGGGAAAACATCGGAGAGAGAAGGAGAAAACAAGCAAGATAGGAAACAGAGGAAAGATGGAGCATCCTAGTGAGTGAAGCTTTCTCTTCTGGCACTTCGTTTGCATCTTAGGAAGAAGATGTTTAAATTTTGGGATATCTTCTATTTCTCCAGTTTCTCAATTGAAGGGGTGAATAGATCTTTCCAAGATTTCCTCAAGCGCGGTAGAACAGGAATTGAAGTTCCCGCCATTGGGTTGGCAAGTCGTTCGCCCCTCATGTTGAAGTTATCCCCAAGGCCAGCATCAATTGATCTGCTCCTCCTTCCGATTCAAAGTACTCCAACTAACCACCTCTTCAAAATAGAGCGACAAATCCCGACCGTAATCCACCACCTCACAACCGGCACACCAGCGGACCAAAAATCCGCCCTCGATACATATTTCCTGCCCGATGCTTCCTTCTACCACCCCCTATGTCGTGTTCCCTCGTTCTCGCACGTCAAGTTACCGCTTGTGGGACAGATTGATAGTCGTTGGGTGATTTGGATGATTTACCGGTGGTATAAGATTTTAAGTCCCAGGATTGAGTTGGAAGTTGAGTGTGGGGAGTTTAATCAAGAGACGGGTGTGCTTTTTGTTGAGATTTTTCAGGTTTGTTCATCACCCCTTGAGAGATAAAAGGTGGATGGAAACTGATCGCAGATAGATTTTCTCGATATGGTTCATCCCCTTCTACAAGTCGCGTGTTCATCTTACTACGAAACTCTCGCTGGTCAAGGATAAGAAGGATGAGAAGTATTACATCGCGAAACAAGAGGATCTTTATCAATTGAATGAGATGGTTAAGTTCTTCTGGCCTGGTGGAGATTTGGTACTTTGGCTGTTCCAGGTTTTTGCTACGGGGATGTGTATTCTGGGTGCTTTGGTTGGATGGCCTGTTACTTTGTTTTTTGAGAGGAATAATGTTGGTGGGGGGAAGAGCTTGAAGAATGGAAATTAGGTTTGTTGGTTCGTAGGAGGAACTGGTTTTATGGGTATTTGGTTGGGATGGCGCAATTGAGGCTTGTTATGGAGAGGTTGGAGGATGCCCTGACTTTGCCACCTAGTAAACGCATGCTCGGCAAATGTTGACTGATAGCCCTAAAAAAAAAATGAACACGAGCTCAGTATATTTCCTCTACTGTTTGTCTCAAGCCTTGACTTGTGACTTCTCGTCAACCCCTTAAACGCACAGGTTGAACTTTTGGTGCAGTGAAGTATACACAGCATTTCCTTACATATTCCGAGGGGAAGGCCATGGTAAAACATCTGTTCCTGGGTAGCTCAAGACAATGTCGGACAATTTGGTGGCTATTGGCAGGTTATCCAGGAATAGAACTGAACAGGACCAACCTCAATCCAGACTCTTTCTATATAACCCAAGAATAGAAATAACCTAAAAATCGCACTCGAAAATTCTGAGCATGCTGCGGGGAAAATAATAAATCTAGATTTTTCGCCTTGATTGTCTATAATAGATAAAGAAGGATTATATAAAATCCTTAGGTGAAAGTGTTGGAATGGAGTTCTAGCTACAAGTTTGAACAGTATTTTTTAAATTAGGAATCTCGTACGAGAGTTAGTGTAATTGAGTTATAAAAAAAAAGCAAGAATTACTAGACAACTTGAAGAAAAGTGAACATGGTTCTTTTGAAATATTTTTTACTTTACTATAGTTGATTAGTTTGAATTATTTAGCGAGAAGGTTAGAGTGTTGAAATTCAAACGATGGACTTGTAAGTAGACTGAAAAGAATTGAAATTCCTTCTTCTTGATTATGAGTTACTCTGCGTTACTACCTTGGAGTCGTTTTATTATTTGAGAAGGTTGGAGTAATGAACTTTAAATGTTAGACTATGGATTAGATTCAAAAAAGACTTAGTATTTGTTCTTTTTAACTGCTTCAGTTTTATATGTTTACTGAGCTGATCAGGAAGTTCTATCATATAACTGTTTGTAGAAGAATTGTAGTTCGTGATATAAGCGAGGCGAGGTAAAATTAGAGGTTTTGTAAGTCGGTGTATCAGGAAGAATCCCCAGTGAAACTTGGGAGTCTGAAGAGACGTAAACTTTGAACTCGTAGCATTGATATTTTCCAGGATAATAAGCACTTACGTTCTTTCATTGCTAACGGACTTCTGATTTCTTGTTTGCCAAAGAAATAATAGTTTCTATGCCTATGACTAGGCGATGAAAGTGGAAAATTGTTATATATACTCTTATTTAATTAATAGACTAATAATCAGGAGTTTCTCTTCAGCTTAACTTAATAGGAAATTAGAGAGCCAATAAACGAGATAACTTTAAAAGAGGAATATAAAAGATTATTTTTCAACATTTGTATGAAATTTGCACCCTTAAATACTTCTGTACTTATGATCACCTTCTTGTGCGGTCTTTGCTAAGCTTATACTTTTGGAGTAAGACCTGACTTGAACGAAATTCAAAGTAGTTATATATAAATAGCGTTTTTGTTTTCCTAGCTAGATTAGCACTTCTATCCTTTCTAAAGGTTCCTATCCGTGTCTTTCCTTACTTTTAAAGCTATCCTCCCCCATTATCTCCTCTCTTTTAAGCGCTTCTAGTCTATTATATCCTATCTCTAGCTTTTAATTCTTCTATTTACTTATTATCTTATAACTTTAAAATATATTAAGATGTTTTAATAAAGTTGTTTTAGTAGTAATTTATATAAGAAAAGACTCTAATTACTACTATAATAGCTTCTATTTAAAGGTTATAAGTATATATCTAACGTTAGTAAAGTAGTATATATATATTAGTAGAGTAGTAGTAGTAGTACTAGTACTTGAAGTAGAAGAATAAAAGATATACTAGAATATATTCTAAGTAGCGTAGTTTTAATAATAATAGAATAATAACTTTTTTTAGTAAGAATACTCTTTTATATAAGTATTAGATTATTTAGCTAAATAATCTAGCTTAAAAATCCTTTAAGCTAAATAATTTAGTATATATTAAAGTATTATATATATTAAATTCTCTATTATTATTATAACGTCTTTTTAGTAGTATATATGCTAAATAATTTAAAGTATATATAAGCTAAATAGACTCTAAGCTTTTCTTATATTTCTTTTATCTACTATCTAATAAATATTCTAATAGACTTTAATTTAAGCTTTATATATATAATACTATAATATAAAATATATAGTAAAGTTTTAATTATAAGAGTATATTATATAAAAAGAGTATATTATATAAAAAGAGTATATTTTATATAGTGTTTTGGGTTTCCTCGCCTAATCTGTTATCCTATCCTTCCTTAACGATCCTTCTTCTTTCTACCTCTATTTTAAGGCTATTCTACCTAATCTTATCCTAATATATCACTTCTCTTAGCTACTCCGATCCTATTCCAAAATTTGTTCTACTTATCCTTTCCTATCCGAGGTATTAGAGTAGCCTTTCCTAGCTTATAAAGGAGGCTAGGTAGGGTATATACTAGCTTTAAATATATTATTTATAGTGTTATTAGTAGATTTGGTGCTATCTAAGAAAAGTATATAATATTAGTCTCTAATTAGTACCTAAAAACAGGGGTTTTACTATAGTAAATCAAGTACTTAATAGAGCACTTAATTTAGTGCTATTTACTTCTATAAGCCCTTGTATTTAAGCCTTAACTAGTACTAGCTCTACGTCTAAGAAAAAAGCGTCTGCTTCTTATATAGGCTATATTACTGAAATTATATTAAGAAGGTATTATAGGTATATAGACCACTAGACGCTTTTTTCTTAGATATAGAGCTAGTTCCTAATATAATAGAGGCAACTTAGTACTTCTAAGCGTAGATTATTATAGACTAAAAGTTATAAGAGAAGTAGAGATTTAATAATATTATTATTTTTAATACTTCTTAAATTAGTCTATAATATTAGTACTTTTTATTACTTTTTACTTATTTTAATATTTTTTACTTATATACTTCCTATTCTGTCTTATTCTCTCTAGCACCTCTTCTTACCTAGCCCTCTCTTTTAGTCTTCTTTACCTCTCCTATCTAAATTTAGTATCTCTTCTACCTAATTCAGCCTAGCCTATAAGTAAAATTAGCCTATTCTCTCCTTTCCTAATAGAGAGGGGTAGCCTATCCTCTCCAGAGTGCCAGGCTAACTAAGGCGGGGAAAGCTAAAACACTGATTTTATATAAATATTAAACTTAATAAAATTACTCTTATTATATACTAGTTAAATTCTAGTTTTATACTATAATCTACTCTTCTTAAGATTATTAATACTACTACTTTATACTATAATAAAGTAATCTTTATATAAAAGTTACTTATAAGTACTAATTATCTTAGTATTCTAAAAGCTATTTTATTAATTATTTAAGATAATATAAAGCTAAATAATAATATACTAAAATTCTTTTAAATAGAGATTATAAATTAATAGAATATTATATAATAGAAGAAATAACTACTTTACTTACTTAAGTTTAATTATATTAATAGTAATTAATAATATTATATATATATTTATATTCTAAGTATTTAAGCTAGTAAGTAATCTAGTTTCTATATATCTTATAGTAGTTTACTAATAACTTTTTAGTACTTAAAAGTATTAAGACTATATCTTTAAAAACCTCTATAAAATATATCTAGCTAAATAATAATATAGTCTTTTCTCTTATTAGTAAGAATAAGAGAGCTTAATATCTTCTATAAGATATATTATCTATATATAGTACTAAGCTTTATAAGCTTCTATATAACTTCTTTAGAAACTACTTCTATAAACTTGCTTATAATAAACTAGTAAGATAGAATTCTACTAATTATATAATCTAAGTAGTACTTAAAATAGAAGATATAATAATATTAGTTTTAGTAATATAATATTAGAATAAGTCTATTTATATATATAAAACATTTACTCTAGATAACTAGTAGATATATAAAGAGATTTTAAAGTTCTTTACTATCTTTATATATCTAATAGTATAAATATAAGCTAAGAAGTATTCTATACTTTATAACTTAATTCTTAAATATTCTTTTACTACTTACTAGGTTAGTATATATATAATTAAGACTAGATAAGAGTATAATATTTTAATAGATTTAAGTATAAACAATTAAATAATAAGACTTATAATTATACTAAGAAACTTAAAAAGTAACTACTACTAAAAGCGCTAGCTAGAGTAGAAGTTAATAAGTAGAAAGATTAAGAGATTAATTCTTATTTTAGATATAAGCTTCTAAAGCTAGTAAGTCTTACTCTACTACTTTTTAATCTATCTAATTATAAGATAGAACGTTAGTTTAAGAAGCTAGTTATTACTTTTATAATATTATATAAAGTAATAAAGTTATCTCTTATCTTAAAAAGATATAACTTCTCTTTTATTACTTAAATAACACTTAATTATCTTATAGTCCGAGTATTAAAGACTTTATCTAAGTACGTTCTTAGTAAGATAAAGAACTTAGTCTCTAGAAAAAGAGAGCTTATTTATAGTAAGAATATTTAATATCTATTATATTTATAAAGTTAAGATATAATTAATACTAGTAGTAAGAAGATTTTTATTTAAATTAATAAAAATAGTATAAATATTTATAGAAGAAGACTCTTCTAAAGTTACTAGTATTAATTAAATTTACTTACTTTTTACTTCATCTTTTACTTTATCTTTTATCTTAAAGTTTATCTTAAATTTTATACTCTTTTATTTACTCTTTTAGACTCTAAACGTACTCTAAAATTATTAAATTTAGCTTTAAAAAAGTAATATATTATATAAATCGTATTAGAGCTTATTTAGCTTATATATATCTAGGATATACTACTAAAAATCAGAAGATAATATATATATACTAATTCTATATATATACTAGTATTTAATATATAAAAGTATTATAAGTCTCTTCTTTAATCTCCTATATCTTAGTATATATTTAAATAGAATATATACTACTTGAAAGAGATTTAGACCTCTAGAGATAGAAATCTTTAAAACTTTATATATATATATTTTCTTACTACTATTAAGATATCTATCTATACTACTTACTAAGAATATATACTAGGATATATACTATTAGCTAAACGATTAATTAATATATTAAGAAATAATTAATAATATATACTAACTTATATAAGGTTACTATTTAGAATATCTCGTTAAATATCTATATATATATTTAAATAATTTATACGAGCTAAATAGGCCCTTAGTTAAAAAAAGTATTAACTGACTTATATTAAGAGCTAATTATTAATAAGTTATTAATATAAAAGTATCAGTGCTTAAGTCTAGTTATAGAAGCTTAAAAATCAAATACTACTTACTTAAAGAGGTATAAGGAGGTCGTGATTAGTGCTGGATTTGTAAAGTAATGATTATAGAAGTCACTGAAATAGTTTCAGCAATTCTTCGACTATTTCGTGTCAAAGTGTCATTTCTTTGAGGGGCTAAGGCCCTATAGTGAGAGCACTGAGAAGTATTGGCTGTATTTTAATATATATAGTAGCGAGCCTCAAATCTAGTCGCGGTTGAAAATCTTGCGCCACTGTGGTGGCTGATCAGTGGGGATCTTCCCCGAATCAGGCATCATTTTGAGGTTTGAGTCTTAGGCTCTGCTCGCTGTCGCTTAGGGAGTAAGAAGCCTGTGACTACCACCCTTGCGGCTGCAGTACCCCCTATAGCGCTACAACCTGTAAGCGATAGCTGGCAGGGGTTAGCAGAAGACTCGCGATCACGACTTCCTTGCTTGTAGGGCTCGATCGTATGTTTTGAGAATCCCTGGTTTTATGTTCCCCCCCACCACAGACACCCAAAGCTCTTTGTGAAATAAGCGAGGCGACACAAATCAAGGGGTTTGTACCTTTGGTTCCTGAGTGAATTGAAATTTCTCAATACTCAACTCTCTTGTCTGATGTTTCTCGTTCCGTCGATTCGAGGGAAAGTCGTCAGATTAGAAGCTATTCTAGTAAGATCACTTATTCAGTGTAGTCGATAGTATTTAGAATATTATACTACTACGATATATTATTAGAAACCTACTTTAATACGTACTATTTAGACTATTTAAATCTTATAATACCTAATAATATTCTCTTTTATATTATTAGTATTTTATATTTATCGTAGTATTACTAAGCTATAATATTTAAGCTTTTTACTCTACTTCTTTTTCTATTCTTATATTTTAGCTTTATATAGCACAACGTATAATATAAAATTATACAGCTAAATAGCTAGAATTATAGATCTATTTAAATAGAGTATTTTAAAAAAAGAATCATATAAATAGCTCTTAAATTAACCTAAATATTATAAGGTTAAAGAGGCAGCTCGTATAAGATAAAAACATGTCTAGAAATCTATTAATACTAAGTACTAATTTAATAATAACAACGTTAGATTATTAGCTAGAATATAATAAACTAGTATATTAAGCTCTACTAAGTTTTACCCTTTAATTACATATAAAGATTAACTAAATCGATGAAAAAAATATATTTAGTCTAATAAGTAAGTGATAAAAGAGTATATAGAAAAAGTGTAAATAGTCTTATTTTGATAAAAAAGTAGGTTTTAGCGCTTACGAGTTATTAAAAGATATACTATATAATATCACGATATTACGATAGTATTATAGCGTATTTAGATACGTACTACTAGGATATCATGATAATATATTAATCTAAAATACTATAGTATTATATCACGATAATACTATCGACTACACTGCTTATTAGATTCTACTCTTCTAAACTGCTGGGATATAGTAACTTTCTTACGCATCCTTGTCTACTCCTAGAAGAATCCTTAGTTTAAGAGATATTCTAGTAAGATTATCAATTTGATCCTACTCTTCTAATCCGCTGGAATGAAGTAGTTATATTACTTATGCTTGTCTGCCTCTTTGATTCGAGAAAGGGGGATCGATACTCTAGTAGGATTATTTATGTAATTATACTTTTCTAGTTCCCTAGAATATAGTGAGTGTCTTGAGCAACATTGGATACTCCTTGAATTTAAGAAAGAGCCTTAGTTTAAGTTAGTTTTCAGTAAGATCATAAATTCGATTCTACTCTTCTAATCTTCTTGAGTAAAGTCAATAGCCTACTCATTCTTGTCTACTCCTTTAGTTCGAGCTGAAGCCTTGGCTTAAGAAATATTTCAGTAACTACACTCGTTTCAGTGTTTCCTTTAGATAGGTTTGTATAACCAGATCTCTTGCTCAATCTTGTTTGCTCTTCTAAGTCAAGAAAAGGGCTTGGCTTGAAAGATACTCTACTCACTTTAATTCTTTTTTTATATTCTCCAAGTTCTTTAGCATAATTAGATCTCTTGCGTAGCCTTGCCTTCTCTTTCAATGTGAGGAAAAGCCTTACTATAAAAGATATTCCAGTAACTTTATTGCTTTCGTTATCTTCTTCAAGTTCTTTTGGATAAGCATGTTTGTTGACTCTTCTTCCCAGTTCATATGTTTCCAGAACAGTTGTTGATTCAATGTGCCTGTAGTAAAATGTAACGAAATATATTGTTCTTCTACTGCAAATTGAGTTTTGGTTCTTGATTTTTAGAAAAATGTGCTTTTCAAAGCAATAGCAATAGAAATGGTATCTAGACGTTTTTTCTTACTGTTTGCCGAGAGAGAAAAAATGGAAGAGGTGGTACGTGCCTAGCTTCTCGCCAAATACTTCCACGGCTTCTTTATACGCGCTTTCTGGATTTTCCTCCCAGGCTCAAGTTACGAAGGCTATCACTTCACGATAGCAAAAAAACCAACAACAAACCAATCAACTTCGCCATGCCTCCCACCGGTCTCTTTCTAGAGTGTACTCTCGCCTATAGGGCAACACCAACCCCAATTCGCTTCCAGGTCAAAAACCTTCCTGGTTTGCCAATCAGCAGGATGGCGATCCCCAGGCCCGACCTGGAGATACCTACCAATTCCAGCGCGCTCATTGAGGCTTTTACGGTCTTAATGACTGACTTTCCTGGCTGGTAACCGCTACTGAACCCTTTGAAGTATCCAAGTAGCTAACGAGTTTTCTAGGGGTCTCCATCGTGTTGATTCTCTCGAAAAGGAGGGCATCAGACACTTCCATGTCTGGCTCGTTAAGGAGGATGGCCCACTACCAGTACCACGACCACTACCACGACCACCGCAGCCACCACGTTACGACCAGATCTGAGGGAATTCGAAATTCGTAAATGGGGATTGGAGAGGTGCTTGTTGAGGAGGAAGGGAGGGCATTGATGTTGCTTTTGGTCCAGTTGAGTTGGTGGAGGGGGAGGGGAGTTTTTGGGATTTGACAACGTTATACTAGAGTCAATATGATACAATTTTTGACGACAACACCACAACACCACCATATTACCCTGAACCTGGGGTTACTAACTTAGATGGTTGCAAGGAAGTTGAGTGCCGAGATAGGGAAGTGTCTTCTGGGAAGGGGTGGACCTAGAAAGGCTTTTTGACTTCTCGATTTCTTCAACAAACGATGCTTTGGCTTAAGGCTACTACGGTAGGAAGTTACTTTGATACTTGATGGTCTTACAGCGCAGGTTACTTGTTATTTTCCAACGGTATTTGTGGCAAAGCATCTTATTATTCCCTAGATTGCTGACTGCATATCTACGTTGTTAAAGCCTTCTTCCTATCTGACTCTGGAATTCCCCAAGCTTTCAAGCCATGACTTACGCTCCTCTGACTTAGAGCCATCATTTGTTCTCTCGTGAAATTCCCGAAGAAATGCAAAACTTCCCCAATCACATCGACGTTCCTTCATCTGAACAGCCGCCTCGTCCAAAGCTTCATATGTGGCGTTCCAAGTTTGATCCCATTCAAAAACCTGCCATTCAAATTTGACATTGTTCCTGCTTTTGAAATCCTTAAGCACAGTTTCGGCTCTATCCACATACGATGGCTCAACTGCAAGTAGAGCGGGTGAAAGAACAGCAAGGCGCCTCGCTTGAACGCATTTGTCCTTCTCGCGACGGGTATTTATATGCGATGAACAGATTGATTTGTGTGTCTCGCTGAAGTGATTGAAATGGTATTTGCAGAGCTGGACAGAACTGGGAACATTGATAACGAGCTTGATTTCGCGAACGTTGGGCAGGAGTGGAAGAATATTGAGAGCGTGCCGGAACTCGCCCTGGTTGAACCGCGGGCCGTCTATCATGTACTCGTCACCAGTTCCGGAATAACCAGGATACCAGCCAGTCTTGGGAACGAATTCGAAGGCGACATTTTGCATGAGTTTTTTCGTTTCGCTTCCGCCGAACGAGGTGAGGAACATGGGATCTAAAGCTTTTGTCAGTTTGTGATTCAGGAAACAGCACGGGCCCCAAGCAGTTCAAGTTCACAGCTTTCGTTGTGGCAGAGGTTCGAGAAGAAGTGTTTAGGGAGATAAAGGTGACTTACGAAATGGAGCCGGGCCTCGAGACTTATAACGCGATCCAACACGTTCAAACAGGAATGTGTTCTTTCTAAAGAAAACGACTCGAGCTTCTTCTCGTAATTGCTTGCAAGTCAGGGACAGCATCGTGAGGTTCGGGGTCGTGGGATTCGTAGAACAGTTTGAGAACCGGGGCTTGATATATTCCTCGCTGACGAGCAATTGCTCGAGTATCATTACGCGGACATCGAGGTGAACCGTAAGGAGGGAAAGGGGTGCCATTGCTTCTGTGTGTCTTGGGGTGTTTCGTCGTGCTTTCTGTTGTTTCTGCTGGACCTTGGAAGGACTGGGTTGCGAACAGCCTGTTGGATGCTTTCTAGGGAGTCTCTGTGGGTTGCAATACTAGTGGCAAGCTTCTTCAAGATCAGTTAATTGTTATAGTTTGACTTGATGGTGTATTTGCTTGAGCTTACCCTCTCCTGGTGTGGCAGATTGGCTGTCACTGCAAACTGGCATTTCTGGTCGTCAAGCTGTTCAGATGCGACAAAAGAGCAGACTACTATCTAGAGTTAGCAAGCAGCAACAGTTATGGTAAGGTCTTTGTACTCTGTACCTTTCGGTCGCTAGTTATTGAGAAGTGTTTCTGCAAGACGCGGCGTGACGGCGCAGAAGCGCATGAAAGTTAATGTCTTTTCATGCGAAAATGTCGAGATAGAATGAGTTAGCATAGCCCAACGACGATAAATTCAAATAACTTATCTTATCACGGAAATCGGTGTATATAACATCCGATTTGCCGCCTTTCTTCAATTCACCTCAACTTTAAGCGAGTGTACAACCAAGACACTGCTGGCAAGCCACCCCCACCTCAATCCATCCCGCCCCAACAAAACAAAAATACAAAAGCAATATACAGGCTGTGATTAGTTTTCTTGGGATTCTTGCTGACCTCTTTATCAGGGGCTGGGGTACTACACAACAAAAAACAAGCTGAAAAGCGTTAAAAATGACCTGTGCTGTCAACACTTGTAAAAATTTCAATCACTGCCTACCGTGGTGTTTCTGTGTCAAAAGTATTGCTTATCAGAGGTATTAAGAGGCCAAAAAGAAGTGCATTGCATCATTTTCTAGCTCTCGGTCTCCCCTTCTTGGGTCTCCAAACTCCAACGCAATGGTTCCCTTATCTCCAGCTCCACCAGCAATTTTCAGTCCCCAAAGGACCTCCCAACGCGAGGTCGATCTCAACGCTCTATGGTTGGTAATGTGGTGGTTGGTCCTGGTCCTTCGCAATCCAAATGTGGTAGTGAGAGAGGCCATGGTGGTACTCGCGGGTGACGCAGTGCAAGCTCCTGATTAACTTGTTAGCTATCTTTCCTATTATCTCCAAAGATCGGGTAATATATACCATCCAGGGTAGAAGCCCATGAATCTCGTGAATGCTCCGGTCATGACCAGGGAGGTGGTTGCGATCTCAACATTTGCCTCTGGGAGGGCTTCTCTGGTCACAGGTAATCCTGGCTCATTTTGGTTGATGAAATCAAATGGGGGCTCCCCATCTTGATTGATGTTGCAGTAGAAGTACTTGGCAATAGGCATTGTGAGAGATGGTGTAATTGGTGTGATTGAAGAGTTGGTTGCTAGCGTTGCAAGAGAGAAGTGAGGTTTGAGAGGAGTGTCGTTCGCTGGTTTTCAAAAAATCAAGAAAAATTGAAAACGCGTATACGTGTAAAACCAACACGCGAGTCGGCTAAATAATCAATAGAAAATTAGGTACCTACTACTAGTATCTTAAAACACTGAAATTATTCCTTTGAAAGAGCTTAGATAATGAAATTTAGCTAATAACAATAGAAGTAAAGTAGTTTTTAAGATATTTAGCAAGTCTACTTTAAAGATAATACTACTCTAAAACCGTAGACTATTATACCTATTAGAAGGAATTCTAAGAATAGTTCTTAAAGCGTAGATTTAATCTAATCTTAACTTAACTTTATTTACTTCTACTATTTTTTGAAAAAAAAATATAAATAAATATAAAACTTATTATAATATAATAATTAAGTGTTAAAGTATTACTCTTAAAATACTTATAACTTTCTTTATCTAATTTGAATTTACTAGCTAGTTTAAAAGATACATTTCTTAAAAGATTCTTAAGATTAAGAGTATAAAGTATCTTTTAATAGTTTTATTATTTTTAATAAATAGTTCGAAAATAATAAATAAGTGAGTAAAGTTTTTAAAATCTAAAATTAAAGATTGAAATTAATTTATTTAAGATAGCTAGAACTTAGTTTAAGTAAGTTAACTCTACTGACTAATTTAAAGAATAGAATTCTTTAAAAAAAAAAAACTACTTTAGATATATAAACTCAAAGACTTAAGATATTACTTTTGAAATAACTAGTAATAAAGATAGAAAAAAGACAAAAATAATTAATTTATAAAGTGTAACTTTTAAGTTTAAAATAGAAAACAGAATAATCTTTAAGTTATATTCTCTATTTCTTAAGTTTTTATAGTAGATAGTAAGCTAATTAGATAGTAAAAATAGTAGGTATTATAGACGTAGATAGCTTATTAATAGCGTACTTACTATTATATTTTCACTATTATCTTTCTACTATTAAATTATATAACGAAAACTTATAGAATAATAGATATATAAATAGTATATTTATTACTTTAAGTATATATATTCCGTGTTTATCTTAAATATAGCTATATTATACTATCTATACTAGAGATAATAGCTATTTTACTTATAAATAAGTATAATAAGTATAATAGAAGTAAATACGTATTATATATATATTATAAAAAGCTTTCTACTAAGTAAATCTTTAGTAAATTACTTAATTTACTACTTACTTTTTTAATTCGTTATTATTTTATAGTATCTACTATTAGAAGTATATAAGAAGAGAGAAAGCTAGTTATTATAACTATAAAAATTCGAATATTAGATAGTAAGCTAGTCTTAGTATTATTATTATTATTATTCTTACGCTACGTAGGCTATAGGCCGAGCTCTAAGAGTAAGTAGTATATCTTCTGTTCTAGTTTATATAGCCTTTTAGCTTATTCTTCTTTATCTCTTAAGCTTCCTTATAAGTACGATTCTCCTTTTCTTTGGTTTTTACTACTATCTATTTAAAGCTTATCTCTTTAACTTAGTAATATAGTAGAGAGGTGTAGTAAGTTAGTATATTTAACCTACTAAGGTATATATTAGTAGTATAGGAGATATATTTACCTCTAGAATTATTAAAGCTAGAGTCTTACCTTTTAGTATACCTTAGCTTTCTTCTCTTATTCCTCTTTTTCTTTTACCTCTTCTTTACTCTTCTCTCTCTTTTTAAATAATTCTAGTACTAGCTTATATTCTTAGAGTCTCTTTAGCCTAAGTAGCTAAGTAGTTACCCTTAGCGCTAGTTTCCTATCTACTAGTACCTCTCTTAGCTCTTATAGATCCTTAATCCTCTTCTCTAGAGCTCTTATAAGTATGTCTCTTTCTTATAGAATATCTTAGTAAAATAGGACTAAGTATCCTACTATCTCTCTACTACTTATATAAATATACTATAGTATAACCTAGTTTAATACCCTTCTTATAAAGAGGAAGGCGTTTAGTTTTATTACTTCTATTTATACTTAGATAAGTAGCAAGCTCTTTATCTTAGTAAGCCTTTTATAGACCTTTTATAGCTTCTACTTATCTAGGTCTACTTCGTCTAATACTTCTATATATTATATTAGGTTCCTCTCTTAAGTCCTTCTCTTTTAAGTCTCTAAATAGTTCTTCTATTCTATAAGTATAGCGTTATACTTAAATTTTACTCCTCTTACTCTCTACTCCTCTTCTTACTTCTATCTTACTTTCTATAAGTATAGTATTACCTTCCTTACCTTCGTCGGTCTACCTCTCCTTCTCCTTTTTAGTTATATTACTATATATCTATAGGTGTTCTAGATTAGTTCCTCTAGCTTAGACCTTTAGAACTTTCTCTTAAAAGTAGCTACTTATAGGTTAAGATATAAGTTAATTAATATATAGTCTACTTTAACTTCTAAGTTTTAAACTAGAGTAGCTTTATATACCTCTATTACTACTTATAAGTATTCTAATTATTATATAGAGAAGCTTCTTACTATTCCCTTTATATTCCCTCCTTTTAGTATAGTATAGTGCTACGCCGACGCTCTATATACTATTATACTCCTTATTACTACTATGTATATCTACCTTACTTAGTAGTAGTTTACTTCCTACGTTTTTCTAGTAAGCCTTATAAGTATAAAGGTCTATATTATAAGCTTCTTCTAAACTCTTTCTTAGTATACCTTCTAGTTTAGTTTCCTATTAAGCTCTACTTCTAGGAACCTTATATATTTAACTAGTATAAGCCTTATCTCTCTAAACTAGACCGTCTTCTTCTATAGTACTCTTATTCTTATAAAGTATATAAGCACTATCTTTTCTAGGCTAAAAGCTATCTCTTACTTATTTACTTACTTATTATATACTCTTTAAGCTATCTTAAGTATCTTATAGTTTACTATTATGCTTTTTAATATTATAAGTAGATTTATATTATTTATAAAGCCTACTATAATAAGTTTATTAATTCTTACTAAGTCCTTATATAATATTAAGGTAAAGAGGATAAATAGTATTAGTAATAGTACTAATTCTTATAAGATACCTTATTTAAGGTCTCTTTTATCTACTAATCGTCTATTAAAGAATAGTATAGCCCTTTATTTAGAGAGGAAGCTCTTTATCTATATTATTATCTACTATAGAACCTCCTTTTCTCTTAATATATAAAGTAGCTATATATAGTCTACTTAGTTAAAAGCTTCTACTATATCTAGTTAGGCTAGGAATATATAGCTCTTGTTTTCTTATACTATATATATACTCTCTATTACTATTCTAATTACTAGCTCTATATTTCGGTGCTTTTAGTTACCTATTTATAGCCTTAGTAGTATTACTATTTCCTCTATAAGCTATATAAGCCTTTATACTATTACTTTTTTAAGGATCTTATCTATAGTTAAGAGTAGTACTATTAGCTAGTAGGCCTCTACCTTACTCTACTTCTTAGTTATTTTATCTAGTTTTCTTAGTACTATTACCTTTATATAATAGAAGTAAGATAGGAAGTACTATAAATAAAAGCTTACTTCTACTATTATAATAAGTACTTTATAAAGTGGTTTATTATAAGCTTTTAAGAAGCTATTTACTAATATATTAAATCTTAGCGCTTTCTATAATACTAATCTTATAGCTGTCTTAATATACTTCTTAGTTATATATTAGCTTACTAAGTACCTTCTAGAGAAGCTCTTAGTATTCTAGTCTCTATTAAGAACGCTTAAGTAGTTAGCTATTAACTCTAAGAAGAACTTTTCTATAAGGATATAGGCCTTCTTCTAATAAGTCTTACCTTTTATTCTATTAAGTAATATAAGTATTAGTAGTACTAGTACTTCTAGTCTTATATATCTTTTAAGACGTACCTACTTCTTAAGTATCTAGAGTTTCCTTTTATCCTTTACTACCTCTATTAGTACCCCTTTCTAGCTCTTTATTATTACCTTTCTATTAACTATTTAAAGTTCTTAAAGAGCGTTATTAAGCTACTACTTTAAGCTCTCTATTTAGTACTCCTTCTAGGTCTTTTTATATCTTCTTATCTTCTTTAACACTTCTTTAACCTCTATATTCTACTAGAGCTATACCCTCTTTCTATCTAGCTTTTAAAGTAGTATTAAGGCTTTTACTATCTTTTAAAGGTCTTTTATAAGTCTTTATACTACTTTCTTAAGTTCTTATATATTTTAGATTATAAGTGTTTCTAAGTAAGAGGCTTTTACTTTAACTAAGATCTTATTTATTAGTCTCTAGCTAAATCTAGGTACTTATAGTATCTTTCTCCCTCTTTCTACTTTTATTATAAAGAGTTAAGCTATATAGTCTAATCCTAGTAGGTTTAAAGACCTTTACTAGGTTACTACGTTCTTAGTAGAGAAGGTAAGGTTAATTATAGAGTTATAAGAGCTCTCTCTTCTTTATATAACTTTGCTATAAAGTATATCCCTCTCTAGTACTTATAGTATAGTAAGTTTAAGAATAAGGTTTATATTCTTATTATATCTTTTATATATATCTTATAAGAGGTAATAAGTATTTAGGTTACTTATTATAAGTACTCTTCTTAGTCTTATTTACTAGAGTATATCCTTAATTAGTATCTACCTTATTTATAGGTTATAGACTAAGTAGACCGTTGTCTTATCTACTCTCTCTTTTATTATTATACTTACTTAGTTCTTGCCTATAGTATATATCTAGCTTACTTTTAAGTATCTTTTATATATAAAGAGCACTACTATCTTATCTAACTAGATTATATTATATCTTAAGCTTAAGGAGTAGCTAGAGGAGTCTCTTATACTATTTTATACTAGTTCTTAGATTACTAATATATTATATTCCTTTTTATAATTTAAAGCTATATTAAGAGCTTTTAGTATCTTTCTTATATTCTAGTATAGTATTATTATACTTATAGTAGTCTTATAAGTAGAGTTTAGGTTACTTCTATTTCTTCTTTATTTAGATTCTTTATTATACTAAGGAAGCTTTTTAGCTTTTTTAGGAACTAGGTTAGGTTACTACTATTTATATATCTTACTTTATTTATATCTATTAGCCTCTTTAGTATAGATCCTTATCTCTACCTCTTTCTTAAGCTTTATAAGCTCTCTTTCTAGTTAAAGATAAATAGGTAAGGTGTTCCTATCTTACCCTCTTTTAAGAGTCTTTATAAGTTTATAAACGTAGTTATCTTATTAAGATATTATTCTCTTACCTACTTATAGTATTACTTCTCTATATAGTACTCTTTTATAAATACTAGGTATTCTCTTTTATAATTCTTATACTTTACTAGATATTCTTTTAGGTCCTTCTTACTAGAGTACTCTTCTTTACTCTCTTTATATCTCTTATATATATACTAGGTATACCTCTTATCTTATTTATAGAAGTGTATTATATACCTCTACTTTTAGTACTTATAGTACCTCTATACTACTACTTCTAAAGCGTATCTTTTATATAAGAAGTGTTATATCTTCTATAGTATTCCTCTTATATATAGCCTCTTTACTTCTTCTATTATTACTACTTTAAAGATATAGTTCTTTTAAGCTAGTCTCTTCTATCTTTAATACTCTTTATATCTATTTTCTTATTATATAATCTTTAGTATTTTTATACTAGAGGCTTAAGAGATGCTTTATAGTATACTCTCTATCTTATTCTCGAGTATATTTACCGAGGCTCTTTTTATAAGTACTACTAGCGTTCTTACTACTACTACTATTCCTTATTTAAATACCTTCTTTACTTAGCTATTATCTTATATATATCTTACCTACTTCTCTTTTTTAAACCTTATTATAATATCCCTGTTCTAGAGCTTTTAAGCTACTATTACTCTTATTCTATATCTACCTATATTTATAGCTCTAATTACCTTCTTTAGTAATAGCTTATCTTTCTCTTTATCTATCTTTATTACTTAGACTATAATTACTTTTATATATTTAGCTAGTACTACGTATTCTCTTTATAGTATAGTTACTACTTCTCTCTATAGTCCTCTAGTTCTAGCTCTCTTTACTTACGTTAGGCTATGCTCCTTTATTCCTCTTATTCTCTTAACTATAATAGTAAGCTTCTCTCTTAGAATTCTATATATAATTATATTATCCTCTCTCTTTCTAGTTTTCTTATACTTAAGTACTTTTCTTATTACTTTAATAATTACTTTAATACCTCTCTTCTCTATTACTAAGTCGAGTATTATTTAGATTAAGCTCTTCTTTATTATATCTATATAGTTTAATACTCTCTTCTATCCTTTTATACTCTACTCTTCTTAGTTTATTATACTATCTTTATTAGTTACTAGTACTCTAGAGAGAGGAATAAAGGCTCTTTATAAGCCTCTCTTTTTCCTACTACTACTACTACTATAATTATTTAGTATAATTATAGAGTACTTTAGTCTCTTTCTAAACCGTCTAACGATCGTCTAAACGTATTTTAAGGCTTTTAGAGTTACTTTGTTAATTCCAAAAAAGTTAGCTAGTCTT
This sequence comes from Hymenoscyphus infarciens, assembly GCA_001414345.1. Classification (NCBI taxonomy): domain Eukaryota; kingdom Fungi; phylum Ascomycota; class Leotiomycetes; order Helotiales; family Helotiaceae; genus Hymenoscyphus; species Hymenoscyphus infarciens. The sequence continues at coordinate 29,813 of LLCB01000403.1, forward strand.
AGTATCTTTAGTATTAAAGAGTTATAGTATAGTCGATAGTATTTAGAATATTATACTACTATAATATATTATTCGAAAGCTACTTTACTATATACTATTTATACTATATAAATACTACGATATCTATTAATAATATTCTTTATATTATTAGTATTTTAAATAATACTATAATAATATTATAGTATTACTAAGATCTAATATTTAAGCTTTTATTTTAGTTTTTTACTCTACTTTATCTTTAGCTTTATATTCTAGAGTTATATAGTATAATATATAATATAAAAAATATATAGCTAAATAGCTAGAAATATAGATTTATTTAAAGAGAATATTTTAAAAAAAGAATTATATAGATAGCTTATAAATTAGCTTTATAATATCTTATATAGTTTATATTAATAAAAGTAGACTATTAAAAATATTAAATTTTAATTATACTAAGAACTACTTTATTAATAATAATCTTAGCTTATTAGATAAATTAGAATTTCTTAGAGTATTAAACTTATTAAGTTTTATTCTTTAAATATATATAAAAATTAACTAAACTATATTATATAGATATTTCTATAAAATAATTATATTTCTTTAATTTATATATATATAAGCTTAAAAGAAAGTCTTAAACTAAGGCTATTTAATAATATAATAAAACGTTAACTCTATAGTATAAGTAATTTTCAATTAAGTTTTAAAGCTATTAGATAGTTATTTTAGTTTTAATATATATTTTCTAGTTTATTCTACTTAAATAGTTTAAATAAGCTTTATTTATTTATAGATTAAAGCGTATTATCTATAAGTATTTTATATATAATATAATAATTTATATATAAAAACACTTCTTAAGAAGCTCTCTCTTTTCTTTTAAAAAGTCTATCTTTATTCTTTACTTCTATCTTAATTTACCTCTTTCTAGTACTAGCTACTAAAGATTATAACTTTTACTACTACTATTAATACTTTAAAAGTTTACTAACTTTAGTTACTCTAATTACTTTAACGCTTTTATCTTTTGATTATTACTTATCTATCTTACTTCTTACTAAGTTACTATGTTTTTATAAGTATTAAGCTCTTAGTCTTATATTCTTTTAAAATTACTACTAATATTACTTATTCTTTCGTCTTATCTAAGCACTTTAAGCTCTTAAGAGAACCTCTTTAAAACCGCGCTAGTTAAAACTAATATATCTTATTTAGATCTATAAGAAGTGTTTTAAATTAAGAAAAAGTCTACTAAAAGTCTTTAAACTAGTTATATTTAGCTCTATATAATCGACGAGAAATATAAGATAGTTTATTTTTAAGAAACTCTTAAATCTAATAATATAATTAGCTTATTATTTTCTTTAATAATAAAAATACTAATTACTAGAAGTAGTTTATAAGTACTATACTAAGAGTTATACTAGAAATAGTAATACTGAAATCATAGTCTCTTATCTTCTTAAAAATTAGAGAATAAATATTAAATCTCTATACTAAAAAGCTACTAAAAAGAGATAAATTTCTATAAAAAAAGATATAAATCTAGCTTATTAAAACTTATAGAAAAGGCGAAAGATTAAATATATAATCTATTCTAACTTTAATAATAAGTGCTTAGCTATTACGTCTAATACTTCAAAGAGTTTATTTATAAACCTTATTATCTCTTATAATCTTCTTAAACACTTCACTAATTATAAAGTCTTTTATACTCTTCTTTAATATTATAATAACTTTAAAGATAATATTCTACTTAAAGTATACTCTATACTCTATAATTAGAGTAAGTAATAATACTAGAATAGTTTTACTAAAATAAAGTATTATCTATTAAGTGTCTAGTCTTAAATATATATATCTAATAATAGATAGAAGTTAAAAAATAGCCTTTTTATTCTAAGATATATAGTTTATAGAGTTAATAAGTTTAATAACCTAGTAAAAGTAGTACTTCGAATAAAATAAATTAAAAGGTCTTATATAAATAAAACTATAACTCTTTTTAGTTGAAATACTCTAAGATTATAATATATAAAAACACTTCTAAAAATTATAAATATAATTAATAAAATTCGCTACTTTTCTATAGATAATATACTTAATAATAACGTTATACTATACTACTTTATTTTAGTACTAGGTAAAAGTAATATAAGAAGCTAATCTAAGTACTACTAAACTATCACGTTTTAGTATATAAGCTTTTTAAGCTTAGGCTCGATAGAGATATATAGAGAGAAAGATAGTTTAGACGTACTAGTATATAAGACCTTCTACTTACTCTTTTTAGAGAATAAGTTTTTAATACTTAATTAATACTTTAATAATCTTTTATCTACTTATAACGTCTCTGTCTTATACTCTATATATTATATATTATAAATTTAATATATATATTATATACTCTACTTTATTACTAGAGATATAGTTTTTAAAAAGTATATAGATTTTAAGTTTAAGATAAACTAATTAGAAGACATCTACTTCTAAGACCTTTTATAAGAATTTAAAGTCTATAATACTCTTAAACACCTCTTCAACTTTATAAAAAAGATATAAATATATAAGTATAGTAGTATATAATAAATTAAAGAAGTTATTTAGAGGTTTTACTATACTTTAAGCTAATAAAACACGTTAGATATTCTAGTATAAAAGTAATTAAAAAGTAATTACTTTAAGACTTAAAGTAAAGCACTTTTAAGATATATATAAGTTTAATCTTAATACTATAATTACTACTTATAATTAGTTTAAACTGAGTTTAGTAAGTACTATATTATAATATCTTACTTTCTTAGCTAATTAAATTAGATAAAGCTCTTTTTTAGCTTCTTTAAACACTTCTTATTAGTATTTAAGAGTATATCTAGAACTCTTAATAAAATAATTCTTATTATAGTCTTTATTCTCTCTCTTTTTAAAAAAGTCTAAAAGAAGTATATAAATAATATCTTTTTCTCTTTTACTCTTATTAACTTAAATAAAGTAAGAAAAGATCTCTAAATACTATAATCTAACTAGTAAGTTACTAGTATATACTACTATAGTAGTACTCTATCTAGCTTATAAGTAGAAGTACTTAGAAAAGTTCTAAGAACCTAGCTAAATAGCTTCTACTTAAGCTATAGTAGAAAAACTATAGTATAAGAATTATTATTCTAAAGTAGTATATAAATAATATAAATATTAACTCTTAGACTTCGTTATTTAGCCTACTTTTTTAATTCTTAGTATTTAGCTAAGAGCTTAATTTATTTATCTAGTTTTTATCTTAAAAAACAAGTAAGAAGTTAGCTTTAACTTATATTTTAGCCTCTTTTTTATCTCTTTTTAGCTACTATACTTTAGCTTAGGCTTCGCTTACTTATAAGTAAAAATTACGCTTAATATTAGACTTATTTATTATAAGAGATAAGTAAAAGTATAATCATCGAATAATAGCTCTAATCTACTTAAAAGAAGGCTTATTCTAATCTTTATAAGATAGTAATAGACGTACTTTCTTTCTCTTACTTAAGTGTTTTAGTAGAACGTCTCTAGTTATTAGCTAAATTAGTAGTTATAGATTAATATAACTACTTTAAGATATATACTATAGAGATACTTAAATACTTAAAATCCTAGTAGAAAGATTATATTCTTTAATCTTATTAGTTAATTTAAGAGTAAAAAGAAGGTATTTAACGTACTAGATATACTTTAGAATAGCTTAGAAGAGATAATAAATAGTAGATCGAGTTCTAGCTTAAGTTTTAAAAGATCTATAAACTAAGCTTATTAGCGTTGTTTTATTTTATTATCTTATATATTTCTAGTAGTTAGATAATTACTTTCTTCTATCTAATAAATTTTATAATATATTATTACTTTATTATTATCTAAAGAGTATATACTATAGAGAATTAGTTATTAGAGTACTATTACTAAGCTAATTATTTCTAAAATATTATATTTAGTAACTTATTATTCTTAATAACTACGTTTTCTAAAAATAAGCTCTAAATACTAAAAATTAAATTAAATAGTAATTAGTTACTACTAAATATTCTTTTAAAGTTAAAGTATTATAGTTATCTATATCTTATACTCTTTCTATAAAATAATTAATAAGATATACTAAGACCTAAGTCTTAGTATAGTATATATATAATATATACTCTAAAAATCTATTAATTTATATATTAAAAATCGACTTTTAGATATATAATTAAAAGAGCTACTAGCTTATTATAAAGTCGTTTAATATACTTAGTTTAGATTAATTAGTATATAATATATAACTTCTACTAGTCTTTTTATTAATATTAAGTAGTATTATTATTATATAGTTTTAAAGTAATAGAAGAGTATATAGAGAAAGTATAAATAGCTTTATATTAAAAAAAAGTAGGCTTTTACGCTTATAAGTTATTAAAAGATATAGCTTTTAATATTATAATACTACTATAATATTATTACGTATTTAGATATATACTATTATAATATTATAATAATATATTAATCTAAAATACTATAGTATTTTATTATAATAATACTATCGACTATATATAAGAGTTTAATAATAAATAGTCTTTAATACTAAAAGTACTAAGACTAGTTTATAATATATATAAAGCTATAACTACTATAGCTAGCTATCTACGTTAGAGTATATATAGTCTACTTATTATATATAGTACTAGGCTATTATACTAGTATTTAAAAGTGTTTTATAATTTATTATAATATTACTTTTTAAATAAGAAAGAAAGAGAGAAGAGAGAGAGCTAGAGAGATAAAGTAAGAGAGTAGAGATAAAAGAGAATAGAAGATAATTTATATTTTATAATATATTTTAGAGCTATTAATTAGTAATTATTAAGTTCTATTTATAGTATAATTTTAATAAATTATACTCTATAATTTATACTTTACTTCTATTAAAGATAATATAATTTAAGTATTTTAATTCTACGAGTTCTTTGAAATGATATATATATTAAAAGATAAGAACTATTTATAATACTTTCTTTTTTAATTTCTTATTCTAAGTTAGTTATAAATAGATAATAAAAGAGCTAAAATTAAAGCTTAGAGTTCTTTAAAACTACTTAAAATAAAGAGTATTCTTTTTAATTTTTTATAGAAGATTCTAGAGCTAGCTAGATATATCTATAGTATATAACTTTAGTAGTTTTTAACTACTTCTCTTAGATTCTTCTTTGATCGAGTATTTTAAACTCACTTTATATTATACTTTTTATCTTATAATAATTAATAGTAATACTATAAACAAAGTTTAAGACTCGTTTTATACTAGTTTCTTAGTATTAGCTTAGAATAGATACTAGAAAGTCTACTTCTATTATACTTATTATTTTATAACGAATTTCTTTCTTACTCTCTCTATAGACTATTTACGCTCTTTAGCTAGCTAGAAAGTCTTAATTCTATTCTTAAGCTCTTTAGGAAACTATTATAGTCTCTTATTTACTAATCTTAGAGACTATTTTAAAGGAAAAGAGAGAGTATTTAAAATAGTTAAATTACTCGCTTAAAAACTAAAGCGTTCTAGAACTATTCTAGAGTAGTCTTAGAAGTTAGTATTAAAAGCTAAATATAAAGAGATTAATAATTAAAGTTATTTTATTATAAGAAGAATTAACTAAGAAGAGAAGTTAATTCTATATATAAGAAAAGAGAGTTTTATAAAATCTATATATAGACTATATATAATCACTAGTAGAACTCTCTTACGTCGCGAGGTTATATAGAAGTTATAGTTTATATAAAGGTTAGTAGACTAAGTACTCTTTAGATATAAACTATTATAGTTAGCTATTAAGGAATTTCCTAACTATCTATTTATAAGATACTTCTTATTTTAAATACTCTTAGCATTATCTTTTTTTAGAGAACTATTTAGTACTATCTTAATTTTATAGATTAATCTTAGAGATAGAGACTATTATAAAAGAATTTCTATTTCTAGAACTCTTCTAGAATAGTCTTATAAAGCTAGAACTATTTCAGACATCTTAGCTTAAGAAGTAGAGGTTATATATAGACTTATCTAAGTGCTTAATATCTCTTATAAAGCTTTATCTTTAATACTCTAATAATATAGACTTTAGAATCGATTAATTTAGTAAAAGTTTATCTATAGACGTATAATATAAATAGCTACGTATAGTATAAGTTAGATAGATATCTCTATCTAGCTCTCTTTTCTTAAGAAATCTTATAAAGCTATAGAGCTATATCGCTTATATACTCTCTTCTAGAACGAGGTTAAGACAGTTCTAAAGACTATTCTAGAATAAATATCAAGACTATCTAATTATATAAGATAGTTCTTAAAGCTCTTTAAAAAGTTATAGATAATGAAGAATACTTCTAAGTAAAGGATTATATAAGTAATTAGACTGTCGGCTAACTATCAACTAGTAGTTCTAAGGTTTCTTATAGTCCTATTTAAGAACGTTACTAAAAAGTAATCTTAGATCGTCTCAAATACCCCCTCTTTGCCTTTAAGGTATAATTAAAACTACTGTCTGCCTAGGATAGAATATATACCTTATAAGCCAGAAGAAGATCTACGTGGAATAGCGTAAGAATGATGAAAGAGAAGGAAAAGCTGGGTTCGTTATACGCTTCTTCCTCGATCAAGAATGAGAATCCTGGAATGGAACGACTTCCTTACAGATCAACCTGTCTTGTGATATGCAAAGACTTTGTCATCTGCGTGAAATCCGACGAGAGAAGATGAAAAAGATAGTTTGGATTCTGTGTTCCATTGGTTTGAGCAGGCTAGCGCCAACAATTTCGATTCTTTTATTTGTCAGCTAGAAAAAGGATTTCAGAAATCCAAACTTCTTGCAAATTACTTCTTATCACCGGCTTTCTACCCCTCTCGAGAGGTCAGATACTTGCATAAGTCTCCACCCTTAGACACAACCTTACGCGCTGTACACCTTTAAACTCACTTCATACTTGCATACTACGAACTTTTCAAAGCCTAGTACTCACACTCACGGCATCCACGCTCACGTGAACTTGTTAGACCGACAGTCACTCCTAACACTCCTATAATCTCAGCTACGACTCAAGCTACGAATTCAATTATGAAAAACAAAGTGAAGGAAATATCTCGCGATCCCGGTGGAGATAAATGAATACAGAAGTGAAGGGAGAGAACTTGAGACTTGGGACCTCGTTTACTTTTGCAACTCGCGTATTTACTTGGACTTTGTTTACTTTCAGGTTATAGCCTACCTAATGTAGCAATAATAGATAATATACCTGTAGAGAGTTAATCGGATTAATCCAAAGAGCAAAGTTATTTTAGGATATTATTAATTTCTTATATAATCACTGAGAGTAGTAATGTCTTCTTTTTCTATAGATAATTATTACGAAACGTTTCGATATTAGTTAGGAATATCCGTAGCATATAAATATAAGAGCTTTTTTATACTTCTTCTAGGCTCTTTATTAGTGGAGATCTTAAAGTTGCCTCTTATTATACTTATTCTCTTCTATTATAGCTGGTGAATATATGTTTTCCGATAGTTACTAAATTCGTAGAAGCTAGACCTACTTCAGAAACCTACACTCTCTTTTCTTTTTCTTTCTATACTATAACTATATCTTACAAAATGAATTAGCAGCTTATTTCTTAAGCTTTAAAGAGAAGAGAAAAGGGTATCTTTAGTTACTTTTTCTTATAGAGACTTCTATATTATATTCAACGAAACTTATGACCTAACCTGAAATACTACTAGATAAAATTGCAAAGGTTTGAAGGGTTTCAGCGCTATTATTAAAGCATCTCAAAGAAACCAAAGCCAGTAGTTTGCTTGGAAAAATATGAGAGAAAGTGTTACTTATGCCTGCGGTGTAGCACTTGTCTGAAGTAGTTAGGTGAAGGGAGATTTGATATCAGGGAACAGTTTCATTTTCCAGAAATTGGTTAGTAGGTAGAACTTTGTTTATGAAGGCTATATATATATAAAAAAGAAACGTTATCTTTTAGCTTCTCAAACGCCTTCTTACGTTCTTTCTTACACTCGTACTTTCGTATATGAAAGAGAAAATTATAATTTGAATTAACTTACCTTCTGTGCAGAATAGATCTTTGGTGGCGCATGCGGTTTCCTATCAAAGGGACCAGTTGGGGATTCATGATAGGAAAAGAACAAGTCTTCTGGGACACACGGGTCACGTTGCGTATTGTTTGCAGAACTAAGCACTTCTGATTCACTGGTGAGGTTCTCAGTTCAACTTCACTCATCTTTCTGTGTTATCTTACTTGAAAATAGTTAGTTTAATTGTCTTAATAGACTCAAAGTGTCAATGTGTACCTAGATCCTAGCACTCTCGGCCTTGTTATAATTGTTCTTATTACTCTAAACTATTCAAGTTGAAGTTCTCTACTGTTACGTTACTAAAAGCATATTGTGAAACAAAAGGTGATTGAATAGAGTAGCGATTTGAAATAGAAAGATCGAAGGTGAAACTTTTGCATTCTTTTGTGCTCGCCTAAAACAAAATCCATGGGAAACAAGGAGCGATGCTAAGCTTCGTTGGCTAGAACAAGACTCTTTTACTATGAAAACTGAACGCTGCTTCTAACATCAGGCTGGATCTAAGTAATTTTGTAATTATAACTTTGGCATTGTTGTTTAAAGTTCCAAGTGCTGTTAAATAGTAGGTAGATAGAATCTAACAACGTTTGTGCTTTACTGTTCCAATTTAAGGTTTCCCCCAGTTGCAACAATTTGCATGAGGAAATTCCATAGAAGGAAGGCTCAAAGCTGAAGCTAAAGCTGTAGCTAGTTATCTTATAGTTGGGGTTGTTGAAAGGGAGCTGACTAGTTAGCTGACAGGGGCATCCCCCACATGCCAAGGAACCGATACCCCACCCCACGCGGCACCTCATTGCACCAGCACCAGCACCAGCCCGGCCCCAAGCCCAGCGCAGCAACAACTCTACCGATTGACATGTATGTTCGCCTCCACACCAAGCTCACTCCCCCTTCCGGTTCACCATGCCAGCTCTGCCTAGATCAACCAGAGGGAGAGGAGTTACGCCCGTCAAGAAACTGCACCCAGATGATGTTTGGCGCCGTGCCATGCGAATGATGGGCCTTGAGCCGATTACGAGTACAGCAACAAACAACAACCAGAGCTCTACCCCAGCATCCAAGGCTCCAGCTCCAGGTCCAGCTCCATCCACAATATCAACAACCCCATCAACCGAGCATAGCTCTACCGCGAAACCCACCATGAAGAAGCTCACGATACTGGATCTGCCCGCAGAGACGCAGAAGGAGATCTTTCGACATGTAAGTCAATTGGTGTGATGCGCCGCTCTGCCCTCAAGGCTGAACCAACACCCTCACGGTGGGGGCATGCTTGTGAGCTTGAGTTCTAACACCTCATCTGCCAGGCTGATACCACCGATCTCATTGCGCTTTCTCTTGTCTCCAAGCACTTTAGAGACCTCGCCGCCGAAGAGCTTTATCGAAGCTTCAATATTGTGTTCCCCGATGACGACGATACAGCCAACGATTCCTCCTTCGATGTATTGGCGTCCGGCCTGGAGACCTTGGTGTCGAGCGAATATGATTATGCGCAATACTTGAGAGAGGTCATTCTGGAGCCTTTATCTGGAGGAGAAAAGGGCGAGCGCGCATACAGATCGTATATGCACGAGTCGAGCTCTGGAAGATTTATGAATACCCTCTTTCTCTTGATGTTGCGCAAGGCCCGATGCTTGGAAACCTTCACGTAAGCTTGCCCCAAGCAAAACGAAAATGTCCTGGACACTGATATTTCATACAGATGGGATATTCGGATTGAATTAACCCGGCCGGTCTTCAAAGCATTGCACCAGATTCGCGCTCTTCAGCATCTCCATCTTCGTATGCAGCCAGGCCATTCGACATATCAAGGCCCGCCAGCCATCACGGCCTCAGGCGCTGGTCAGATTGTCAGTAACCCCGTTCCGATGCATCTCCCACCACCCCCCCCAATGGGTCCCGCTGGCTTTGGCCCCCCTCCTCATAGCCACCATGGCGCATCCAGTATGCACTATCCATCTAGCAGCTCAAACTCCTTTGCGCTGGGCAACAAATATGCAGCAAAGTCGCACAGCAAAACCACAAAAGCATTGCTACCCGCTATGAAGAAATCACCACCAACATTGTCCGGGTTCAAGAACCTGAAGACATTGGAGATTTTGGACATGGATACACTTGACTATATAAGTGAGCTACGAGCATGTATTCGAAATTCTTCATCGACCCTTGACACACTCAAATTATCATTCTCTGAAAGTCTAGCTAATAAATCACGCAAACCACCACCTGAAACTGTTCATTCTGATGACGACTCGGAGGCGGAAGATGAATTTGGGCAGATCATTCCCTTGGGACCCGTAAATCCAGGAATGCAGTCAACTTCTGAGGTTGGCCAATCGAAGATAGCCAAGGCACAGGAGGAGAAGAAAAAGCAGGAAGAAGTTTTGCAAAAGATTTTCGGCATCTCGACTGCCAAACGATCAAAACCACTTCCAACCACCATCAAGGTCGAGTCCTCTGAAGTAAAAGCCAAAAATGAAAAGGACCCGAAATTGAGATTCATCGAAAATCTTGCGCCTATTGCAAAAAAGCTGATGACACATGTCGAGGCTGGCAGCGACGTTACATCCGAGGCTAAAATTGTCTTGGAAATGATTGAGCAAGCAGCGCAGATATATATGGAAAACATTGGCAAGGGCAAAATTCCTCAACCTGTGAGTGACGGAAGCAGTTCAAAGCCCACTCCTGCCACCTCCACCACCAGTGTAGACGGCGAAGATGTACTCATGAGCGGGGGAGCTTCCGGAGGTGGTCCTGGTCTTTTCGATGAACCAGTCAAGGAGCAAAAGACTATCAACGCCGACCCGGGAGTAGCGAATCCCGAAGATATTGATATTGAGGCACCAGAAGCGGATGACCTCGCCGCTGAAAATGATTCCACTGCCGGCGAGAATGAAGATAGCGAGGAATCGACCGAGTGCTCGGTCGAGCCGACAGAGCCCAGCGAATCAAAAGAAGAAAAGCCCAAGGATATCGAAGCATCAGAAGAGCCATCTGCGGAAAACAAAGCTGGAAGCAACTTGAAGCCCCAGCGAGTTCTTCTTGCGCAGTCTGTAAGCCTCCTTGAACAGTCCACGAATCTCCGGGCGACTCATACAAAAATCAAGGAAGAAGCTTCTTCACTCAAAACCCAAATGGATGAATTGAGAGAGAAGATGAAGAATATCGAGCCTACAAGCGTTGACTATCAAGTCCTGGCCGATAGCGAAGCTGCATTCAAGAAGGTTTCTAACCAAGTTATGGACTTGACACGCAGTATGGAGGAACTCAACATGCAGGTGGATGAAGCCGAGATTGAGGCACGTTCTGAGATTGCTTTGAAGTCATCTGGAAAAATGAGCGAATATGTGCGTAATACCAGAGGACTCAACCTGACTACTCTTGCCATTTACCTCATCCCTATCAAGTCGCAAATACTCTCTCGTGGAGTTGACCTGAATGTTTTGCAAAACATCACCCTTTTGAATGTCGGGCCACAAGTTCATTTCTGGAACCATCTTGCTAAAGAAAACGCAATCTCTCCATTACCACTGAATAAGATTTACACCGACAATGTCACTTTGCCATTCTTGGCATTTATCCACGCCCTTGATAGTGTGACCGAATTGTTGCTATTGGAGAAGCAAAAGGGACGAGTTGAGAGCACAGCAGCCAAGACAACGGTCTCGATTGAACATATTCGAAAAGCTCTCAGAAAGCACATAGGCTCATTAAAGGTGTTGATGATTAGATATGACGCCAGTCCCGACTGGGATCTGAATGTCAAGGCCACGATGATGTTATGCCAGCAGGCGACGGAACTGGAGGAGCTGTCTGTAACCTTTGGCCTCAAAGTAGTGGTATGTAGTGAAATTCCCCATTGTGAATTGCCTGCTAATATTTTGTAGCACACACTTCTGCAATTTGTGTCAGGAATGACTTCGCTTCGTGCCTTGCACACTAACTACTTTCGCCAAGAAGATCAGTGCACATGGGTTAGGAATAACTTTGGAAAATTCCTCATTGATACGGTGTCGCAAAATCCACAAATGAAGCTCGAGTACCTCGCTCTTGATCAAAACGTGGAGCGCCTGGTTCGCCGATCGAAAGAAAAGCCCTTGAAGAAGATCTTTGATCGCAAAGGCAAAGGCAAGGCAAAGGCAAAGGAAAAGGATGCCGACAACGTCAAAGCCCTCGCGGAAATGGTGTTGGGACCAAGTGGCACTTGGCCGGATGGCGGGGCTATCAGCAATGCTGGTCCTGCTATCAGCATGGCAGGCAATGACGACTGGCAATTGAGTTCTGACGAGGAAGAGGATGCCAACGCTGGCCCGATAGTTGGTCAGCTCGGATTGAGAGTTGAAACCATTGAGGGAGTTCGTTTCTGCGATGTGCCGGACGTGCGAATCTTCGAGAAGGATGTCGTCAGTGGGCGGCTGTAATAAAATTGACATTTGGTTCTGGAAGCCATGACGGGGTTCAAGGTGTTTATTCGGAAATACCAAAGGTCTTGCTTTTCCTACGGACGGATGGATGGAGGGACGATGCATGGAGTTCTTTCTTTTTTCCCCCATCAGCGAGCGCGCAAATGAGCGAACTTTTATTGTTGATACCTGGGATGCGATATGGGATATGGAATGGGATGGACAGTACTATTATGGCATGGCAGGGCTGAGGGAAATGGAACGAGACACACTGAGTAGGAAAGGATATGACACGATGCTGCGATCGATGTCTTTTCTTATTGGCGGATGTGTTTTTCTCTCGTTTCTCGAGTGGAGGCACGTACAGAAATTACATTAGTTTCCCTTGAATGAGAATGAATGATAATAATAGAAAAAACTCACCTGAACCTAGCTGACCCTCACTGACGATCGAATCAAGATGAAGAACTCATCATTCCCGGTGTTTACGCCCTGCACCTTGAACTTACTGGCGATCTGTGAGTGAACCAATTATATCTTTTGCTTTGACTCTCATTTCGGTTGGGCAGCGATGCCCGATTGCAGGTGCTCGATTGTCTGGGATGTTCCATTTTTGAAAATGAGGGGACCTCGCGTGCGTACCGAGGGCGAAGTGCAACAAAACTCATAAGGATGTGTGATCGACATGTGGTTCTTGGGCTGGGCTCAGGGGTTGATTTGTTGGTAGGCTTGCCATGTGCAACGAGATGGGCATTGATTGGATTTTGATCGGGAGATTGTGATGTAAGAGGGCAGAGGAGGTATGGGTATGGGGGTTGAGAGAGGCGGTCTGGAGATGCGGGTGTGTTGGTGTTGTGCAGGTGGGTTGATGTGTTGTCAATGAGGCGGAGGCGGAGGGAGACCTTGGGCGTGATATATTATATTATCCTTCTTTGGGAATGAAATTGAGTAAGTGTGTTGAGGGGACAGGGAGTAGACTTGAAGCTATTCACAACTGTCATTGTTGTCTACTTCTTGTTCAGCTCGCGATACTCCGTATAGAGCCATTCTCGATGGGAGGCGGTAAGTGGTGTCACCCTTTTTTTTTTACTAGGGTGTAGAATCGTAGGGGGGGGCATGTTGTCTGATCCACCTGAATCGAGTTATTACAAGGGTTATTTACCCCGTGTACACTGTCTATATAGAGTAGACAGTCTGTATAGGCTCTATATAGGCTCTATATAGGCAACGTATATTAGGAATATCTTCTTTATATACTAACTATATTAATAAAAAAAGGAACAGGAATAAGTACTTTGTTTATATTATTATTATTAATAGTACTTAGGAAGTACTCCTAGAGTACTTCTCTATTACAACGATATATAGGTGTCGCCTGTATAGACTATCTACTCTGTATAGACAGTGTACACGGGGTAAATAACCCTTGTAATCTAGGTGGATTAGTAGCATGCCCCCCCCCCCCCCCCCCCCCCCCCCCCCCC
>LLCB01000404.1:0-43506 GCA_001414345.1 Hymenoscyphus infarciens
GAAGTATAAATAGGTCAAGGTGACGGTGATACTAAATGAAAAGGATGAGCTTGAAAATTACTTCTCGTTATATTGGTCATTTATTAGTTTCTATTAATATAAATATTACTAATGATTATAAAACTTTATTAAGTAGCTCTTCGAAGACCTCTCTTAAAAAAAAAGAAGAAGAAGAAGAAGAGGTATGACTACCCTTTTTTGCATTAAATACAACCCAAAGTGTATAATTAATAACAATTGTTTTTTTTGTATACCTTTGGTATATAATTAACCTTAAATATATTTTAATGATGTACCTCTGGTATATCTTTAAACTATTTACAAGTTTAGGCTTAAAAATTTTTGGATATGTAAAAGATTGAATTAAACCAGCCGACTTAAAAAAAAAATAAAAGAATCTTTAGTTATAAACCCTCTATATTATTTAAAAGAGGGGGTTTATAAGGAATATTGAAAACTTAATTTTATTATATCTTCCTTATATAAAAGAACGGACATTTATTATGATAAGGAATAGGTGATTTGAACACCTAACCGACCGTGTGTAAAACGGTCGCTCTACCGTTGAGCTAATTCCTTTTAATTAAGATTAATTAAATTTTACGCATGTTAAATTGACATCACTTCGTAGAGAAATCATATTATTGAAACTTAATTCATTAGTTAATAAATATTTAATTAATAATGTTATGGGTATATATATTAGATCTACTAAAAGTTACGTAAAGTAAAATGTTTAAGAATAACATGTTTAAATTTTAATTAAAATGAATAAATTAAAAACCCCACTAATAACACTCCAAAAGACCATCAAAATACCATTTAACCTATAACCATAGTAGTTTCTTTTTTATTATACCTCACTGTTTCTTGCTCTGGCCCTCTCTTTTTCTGGCTTCGCATGAAAAAAGCAGAAGCCGCACGCATGCAAAAAAGGAATATAATAACTAATTATTTGCTCTGCCATACCTTACTATACTATACTTCGTAAGTAAGTAAGTAAGCAAGCGAAGGACTTCTTGCTTTGCCATACCATACTATACTATACTTCGTAAGTAAGTAAGTAAGTAAGTAAGCAAGAAGTCTGGCAGAGCCGCACAGAAATACATTTACGAGGATATAGATTAGTCAAGTTTATAACAACGTGTACAAGATTCGAACCTGTAACATTTGTGGCCGAAACACAATGTTCTACCATTGAACTAACACGCTGTTCTACCATTGAACTAACATGGCATATATTATAAGCCCTTAAGATGAATCGAACATCTATAAAAATATTAACAGTATCTCGCTCTACCGTTGAGCTATAAAGGCTAATTAGAGTTTATACTAATATATATTATTAGGAAGAAAAGGAATTGAACCTTCGACAGCTTATGCTACTGAGTTTACAGCTCAGCCCGTCATACCAACAAACGGGACCTTCCTTTATATACATACATGGACCAATAATAAAAAAAAAAATACTTTTTTTTTAATCTATATTCATTTAGAATATAGTGGCACATATACGTATATATATACATTGTTAATATTAATTAATCCCGTGCAATTTCCACTACACGAACCATATTTCGACTTAACACCAATCAAAGTCACGCATACGAAGATCTACCATAATATCTACTAGATAAATTGTTCTAATACAAAATACATACATATTTTGAATCCGAAGATAAATAAAATATAGACCAAACTTATTGCACACACTTCTTTCGGCGCCTGACGAGTAGTTAGTACCTATCTGAGATTAAATTCACCGTGACGTGGTGATTCACGATTACTAGTAATTCCTTATTCATGTAGTCGAATTTCAGACTACAATCCATATTTTATCCTACTTTATTAGATTAGCTCAAATTCACATTTTTGCATCATTTTGTATAGGAACATGTGGCACGTCTATCGCCCACAATATTCAGGCCATGATGACTTGTCTTGGTCCCTATTAACATAACCAATATAAAGGTGTGCAGCTTTATTTCTTTAAAATACAAATAAAGCAAGGGTTTCCGTTAATTTAATGGAATTAACCAATATCTCACGACATTAACTGCAGACAGCCGTGCAACGCTTGTAATATCTTTCTACTAACAATGTTAGTATTAAGATAATATTCAAATTGTGGTAAGGTTTTTCGCGTAACTACGAATTAAATAACATACTTCACTACTGGTTTCAGAAACGGTCTAATGATTTCAGTTCCTGTGTTGCCACATTACTCTTGAGGTGAAATGCTTACACTTTCATTTATAGACTAAATATAAAACACCCCTTTTTTCAAGCGAAGCCAGAAAAAAGTATCCTTTTTTTTTTACAAAAGAAAAAGATATCTCAATATAGCTAAAAGTATAAAAAGATAGTGAATCTAATCTATGGCATTCATAATTTTCTGCTTGGACTACTAGGGTATCTAATCCTGTTCGCTACCCGAGCCTTCGTCCCTCAACGTCAGTTATTAGATAAAAGGTTGCTTTCGCCGTTATCAGTCTTCATGGTATTACTGAATTTCAACTCTACTCCATAAATACTCCCCTCCTCATATATAACTCTAGTCTAATCGTTTCTTATTTAAGACTAATTAAACCGTCTAGGTACCCTTTAAACCTATTAAAGATGAATAACACTAGTCTTCTACGTATTGCCGCGACTGCTGGCACGTATTTTGGTCAAGACATATAGATAGAAAATTGTCATAATCAGTATCCTATCTAGAATTTTATTCGATAAAATCGATCTTACACCTGTCCGTAGAAATAAGATATATCCTTAACCTCATTTCCCTAATCACGCAGAATAGACAAATTAATTAACCCCCACTTACCTAATAGAGGAGGGTTAAAATGAATAACTTAATATAAAAAAAATATAATAAATTAGACAGCCAAGTGTAATTAGCCGAAGCTATTCATTCTCCCAAATTGCTGGTTCAGCCGTTAGGCTATTGACCAATATTCCCCACTGCTGTACTATACGTATTGGGGTTTTTTCAGACCCAATGTGATCGATCGACCTCTCAGCCTCGACTACGGAGTATCCAGCTAATTAAGCCATTACCTTAATTACTACCTATCCGAAATATTTATAATCCTCTTAAAGCGGAAATCGCTTTCCTTTAATTACTATGTATAACGTTAGCAATAACGACTTGTTAACGTTAATATTAATGAATAACATTAACTTACAATAATGTAACATATAAGGTATTTATTAACCTTGCTTTAAGGCAGCCAAAATAAAATATACTCACCTGTACACCACTTCTAATGAAATTAATGATAACCACTTTTTATCATAAATAATATTAATGATATTCACTTATTAAATTAGACGTACGATTAGCATGTGTCAAGCATTTGGACAGCGTTCATTCAGAGCCATCATCAAACTCATCTTAAAAAAATCTGGTGATACACACCATTACTATATGTATCGTAGTATGTCACCAGAAAAAAAATCTGGTGATACACACCATTACTATAACTATCATAGCATACCTAAAAAAAAAGGGGTGGGGCATCCCCTTTTTTTTAGGTATGCGTAAGCATGCGATAAACTTTTCGCTTGGTTTTATCCACTGCTTACTAATGCGAAGGAATATTATAAATATTAGCCATAATATTATATTGCGTGCTTCGCGTGCCTAATAATATGCGACATTTTAAAATAAACTATTATATTTTGTAGTGCGGCTGCTATACCATACTTCGTAAGTAAGCATGGTATGGCAGAGCAAAGCAACTTTTATTATATTGCTTGATCGAATATATTGTTATAAATTAATGATGAAACCGAGTAATGTAAACCGTCTAATATAGGAGCAGGATATATTCCTAATATAACAGTAAATATTACTAATGTAAGTAATATAAAAAATTCTCGCTTGTTTACATCACTTATATTAGCTTCAAAAAATTTACTAAAAGATCCACCAAAGGCTATTCGGTTAAACATATATATAGTATATGCGGCAGAAAATACTATAGATGAACTAGCCAAAACCCCTAATAAAGGCAATCTTTCAAATACACCATATAAAGACATAAACTCCCCTACAAAATTTAAAGTAAGAGGAACTCCACAATTACCTAAAGATAATATGAAAAATAAAATAGAAAATAAGGGCATTACCTGAGCAAGACCTCTATAAAAACTAATTAGTCTAGTACCAGATCTATCATACAAGACTCCTCCAGCACATATAAATAGACCACTAGAAACAAACCCGTGAGCTAATCCTAAAGCAATACCACCTTCTATTCCTTGAATAGTATTACTAAATACACCAATTAAATATACAGCTGCGTGTGATACAGAACTATAAGCTATTAGTTCTTTTAGGTCTATGGTTCTTAAAGTACTAAAACTAGCATATATTATAGTTATAACTCCTATAAGGTATATTATATATGTATAATCTACAGAGGCTTTAGGTAATAGAGGTAATATCAGTCTAAAAATACCGTATAAACTTAATTTTAATACAATTGCAGCTAATATAATACTACCACCTAAAGGTGACTCCACGTGAGCTTTTAATAATCAAGCGTTTAAAAAAATAGTAGGTGTTTTCACTGCAAATGCTATAAATATTCCATAAAATAAAAATAATTGTGTAGAATATTTGAAATTAGTTTTCATTAAGGCATCAAAATCGGTAGTACCCATTATAGATGACATAGTTAATATAGATAATAATAAAAATAATGACCCTATTAATGTGTATAAGAAGAAATAAAAACTAGCTCGTACTTTATTACTTGATCCAAATAGACCTATTAGTATAAACAATGGAGGTAATATACTTTCAAAAAAGATGTAGAATAATAATATATCTAGTACTAAAAAAACGGCTAATAATAAAGTTTCTAGTAATAAAATTATTATCACATATGATCTAACATTTTCTTGAATAGAATTTCAATTACTTAATAATGCTACTGGAGTTATTATAGTAGTTAATAATACAAAATATATGGATAACCCATCCAGACCTAAGTAAAAATCAAAATAGTTTATTTCATGGTATTCTTGGACAAATTGGTATTGGTTGTTACTAAAATCAAATAATATAAAAATTATTAACGATATAAATAAATTAATTATAGATGTAACTAAAGCGATTTTTTTTAGACGATTGGTATTTAATAAATTATAGGACATACCGGTGGATATCCCAAATATACCTAGTAAAGGTACGATTAATAAAAGAGAAAGTAACATGTTTAAATTTAAAAAGTATATACAGATTTCCCTCAGGATTAATTAAATTAATCTTTACTATTACTATGCACAACACATAAATAAACTTTTAGGCACTACGCATATATTCGTAGATATAAAGAAAACCATAGAATTTAACCTTAAAATATAGAAAAACGGCCGAAGTTGCGCATTGTATATAGCTACTAGTAGCCGTAGGCTAATTATGTTTTTTTTAATATATTTGTTTTGGCTTCATGCGAAGCAAGAAGTATGGCCACAGCATATTTTTATTTATATTACTGTTCTTCTAATCATGATAAAAATTTTTCAATTGATACTGATTCTATCACTATAGGCATAGAGCTGTGTAAAATACCACAAATTTCGGAACATTGACCGTAAAATACTCCTTCACGGTTTATAAGTACAGATACTTGGTTTAATCTACCCGGATAGGCATCACATTTAATACCTAAAGCAGGGCAAGCAAAAGAATGTATAACATCCGCCGCAGTTACAATAAATCTTACGTGTGTTAATTCAGGGATAATTACTCTATTATCCACTTCTAACATTCTTAAGGCACCTTCTTCTAAATCAGATTCCGGAACTAAATATGAATCAAATTCTATAAATCCTTCGTCTGCATTTAAGAAATCGGGATATTGGTAACTTCAGTATCATTGATGACCTTCAGCTAAAACTGACATTGCTGGATCACTCACCTCATCCATTAAGTATAATAGTTTAAAGGAAGGGAAGGCTATTAGTATTAATATTAAAGCTGGTGTAATAGTTCATATTAATTCTATTAATGTTCCATGATTTAGGTATTTATTTGATATAGGTGATTTTGCGTTACTATAATTTAGAACTATAGATAACATTATTCATCCTACTGCGAATAATACTATAACTAAATAAAACATAATATTATCGTGTAATTCGACTAATCCTTCCATTTGAGGTGTAGCACTATCCTGGAAATAAAGCCCCCAAGGTCTGGGAGTATCACAATGGTTAAAAAGACTTAAAAGTAATAGATTTAACATGTATATATATATATATATTGAAATATTTTTATTTAAATTATGGTATAAATATGTGGAATATAACCTAATGGATTTTTTAAACATAAAGTAGTAATTGGCTAAAGAATAAAAGAATTGAACTTTTATAAAACTTGGATTATTAAGATTATATAATCCAAGTGGCTTTACCATTAAGCTAATTCTTTTTATTTACTGTTTGGTTTGCTATGGCTTACCTAATATTAAATAAGCATGAGCACAGTAAATATGTATCTTATTTAACTTAATTAACTTTGTAAAGGTAAACTTACAAAGTTAACTAAGTGTAAAAATAATCATGTATTTATATGGTGAACTGTATCTTTACCTGTAATAAGTATACTATCTATAAAAATTATATTTAGTTACAAAAGGAGCTATGAATATACAAATTAAAACAATACTAAATAAAAGAAAAAGCAACATTTTTAAATATATCTACTTTATAGATTTAAACCTGTATTAACAAATAGTAGTATAAACCTTCTTTTAAATTTATATTTAAATTAATCTTTACGAGAAGTTAATATACTTGATATTTTACTTTTTAATTGTTTATCTAAATCTACTACTTCTTTTATAGATTTAGGATTATCTATATTAACTATTTGTTTAAACCGTTTCATTTCATATAAAGCTGGTATATTTTTTTTTACATCAGCATGTGTTATACTTTCATACTTATTAATCAATTTAAGAGTTTTATTACGAAGAGCATTAAGCTCATCGAAATAAATCTTAAGTTCTTTATTTGTATAAGGTTTTGGACTTGCATTTTCGTCGAATGTGATTTCATGCTGTTGCATAAATTTATTTCTCATATCTATAATTTCTGAACGTACTGAAGATAATTCTTTATTAGTAATATCTGTATTAAGAGGGCTAATAACTTTTACTGCTTCTATTCTTTGAATAATAGATATATTAAAAATCTGATGTTGACTTATAAGTGTTTGCATAATAAAAGAATTGGATTTATTAGCGTTTATTTTAGTAATTCTTTCAGAATAAATATCAGCATTTATTTTCATTTGCCCCTTAAATTTATTAAACTGTACTTCAAGCTCATCAATGTAAAATTCATCAACTACTTTTTGATAAACTTTAGTTATTAGTTTCTCTTTTTCTGTAACTTTAGGAGTCTTACTGGTATCTGAAGGCCCATCCATTGTCATAGGAGTTGCTAACTCTACACCGCTAAATAGACTTTGACCATGTACCAAAGAATTATACAAACCTAAAGGACTAGGCAATATGATATATAATTCAGACAATATAACTTTAAATTGATTTATATATTTAATAGTTGCTGATCAATATACACCTATATCTTTAAATAAATTTAAAGATATATTTTCAAAAAAGCCTAATAAACCTAATCTAGATATTAAGCCTATAAATATAGGACCTAACCATTGAAAATTAAAAGTATATATAATATTATCTAATATTGTTATATACACCGTACAATAATCCACGTTAGTAAATATATATTGTCTAAAAAAAGCACCAATAACAATACCTAAAAGACCAGCCAAAATCTTAGGTATTGTTAAGTATTTTAAAAAGAGCCTAGAAGATTACTTTGTAAAGGTAAACTTACAAAGGCATGAGGTTTAGGTGGACTACTTAAAGCTCACTCTAAACTATTATAACTTCTATTTAATAATGTTTGATAAATATCACTGTAGAATTGTGGAGTTAATCAAGGGTATCTGCTAGCTGCTTTACCCTCAACTAATTGTAGTTTAACTAAGTGTAAAAATAATCATGTAGCGACTACACTAATTATACTTCCAAAACTACTAATTAAATTTCATCCCGCAAAGGCATCAGGGTAATCACTTATTCTTCTAGGCATTCCTTGTAGACCTAGGAAATGTTGAGGGAAGAATGTTACATTACAGAAACAAATTGGACTATATCTTAATGGTACAACATTTAACGCTATACCATCTCTTTCGTGTAGTCTCTGAGGATCCTACTAGGATAATTATATAATTATCCGTTGGTTTCCTGCTGATTGTCTAGATATACTTAAGATTTTTACTTATCATAAATAATTTTATTTTGATAGAGTACTTAAGCCTTGTGAGAGTTTCCAGCATATAGAAAGATTTAAAGGGGCTAATGTAGTTACCTTTTATTTATATCACGAGGAATAGATTGTAACATCCAATCTTCACCATTTAAAGACACAAATTGTCCTGTATCTATGTTTTTCTTAATATTTGTTCACCTTACCTTAAAATGTTGTCTAGTAGCGTTAATAGAAGGAAAAATTAATTCTTGGTTTTCCTTATTATAACAAAATACTAAACTACCTCCTATACCATATTGAGGAGAAAGCTTTCCAGTTTTCCCTTTATAGGGATGAGGATTATTTAAGTAAAACTCTTTAATGCCTTGTTTAATAGCTTCTATTGTTTTAGGTGATGTAGTACCGTACTTAGGATGATTTTCTTTTTTAAACCGTTCTTTTAAAATATTTATAGTGCTAATACTATGAGTAAATCCAAAAGAACTTCCAGCTATTTTCAATATATTGTAGCTTGGATGGTAATGATCTAATCATTTTTGTTCTAATCTTGTACAAGTTATAACATCTTTTGTACAGAATTCTAATATACCTAAGGAGAAATTTACAAGTTTATGTTTATACATAGCTCTGTTTATTACAGATTTACCTTTTCCTGACTTAGCATGATAAAAATGACTAGTCATTCTTTTAGTTAAATTAATACTACTTCCTATATATGTATCATTGTTTATATTATTTATAAACATATAAACTCCTGGTTTGTTTCTTAAACTTTTGTAAATTTCCGACTTACTTGTTTCAATATTTTCGAAAAACATGATAAAATTATTTGGTGATGGACTATTACTAGTCTTTGATCTTGAACTGGAATATTTTATTTGACTTTGTGATATAAAGGCTCTTCTTTTTAACCAAACCCCTATGAAAAGTAATCAGAAGTGAACTTTACCTAACTTTTTATCATATTCTAATCCGAGTATTTTAGGTATTCAGAAGTATCATGCACTATATAGTGCAAATACTGCTCCCATACTTAATACATAATGGAAATGAGCTACCACGTAATATGTCTGATGTTTTTATAAAAAAGGGAGGTAATATATTGTATAATATACTATTCAGCGTCAAGTAATAGTTGATGGAATTGCTTAGTATTAGATTGCTTCCATCAACCAGGTCTATCCGGATCACCGGTTTGACCTTGCATAATATTATTATAAACACCTGGGTGTTTATCTAATAAGAAAGCCAGAATATAACGTTCTTGTTCCGGTGTAAAAGTGTATCTACTTAAAGAGCTTAAACCTAGCCTACGCTGTGCTTCTAGCCCTCTAGCAATATTACCTAATAAAGGTTGATTAGTTCCATTTCCTTGGTATTGATAGTTCTGATTAAGGGGATCAGTAACAAAAACAGCTCCGTTTATCCTATTAGCTCTTAAGTTATTATTAGGCATCATATATTCTATTAAGCCTCGGTTAAATTTATAATTAAATTGATCAAAATAAAAATAGTTATAAAATATAACTGAAATAGTACCTAAATAATCTAAATTATATCTTCAAATATAACCTAATAAAAATAAACTACAAACGCTAAACCAAAAAGACTTTATTAGTAACACCTGGAAAAGTACGCAAAAAATACATGCATTATTACTTAAGAATTCTCTTAATATATACCTTATTAAAGGGCTTAAAAAGGCCATAATAAGAAAATATACTATAGATACATAATCATAAGGATTTGTAAAAACATCTAAATTGAAAAAAAACAGTATAGACATTCTTAAGTTTAAACTTACTAAGATTACAACTATAGCAGCATATATATTTGTTTTATTAATTAATGCATTATATAATGCATTAATTAATTTGGTTAATTTAATAATATTATATTTATTAAATATTTCTTTAAAAAGAAGATAAATAAGGGATAAAAAACAAAACATAAACATAAACATAAACATAGGGATTGCCGAGTTAATATTATTAACATTAATCCTCTATTTATATGTTTCACTTATACTAGTATAAACCTATGCTCTATAGGTTTTAAGTGAAACAATTTATAAGAGGCCTGGACTAGATCTTTATTAATTTTAACGATTACTTTTAAAATTAAATACATTGCGTATAGTCTCTACAGATTCCTTTATAAAAACAGAACCCACGGTATAGCTTACAATAATGTGGTAGTGCACTAGCATTAATGTACTTATTATAAATTCCACCGTTCGCTATATATTATATAAATATATATTACGGATTAAACATATATTTAATAAAAGGACATATTAAATTTAGGTTTAATCAAGCAATGTGACAACACAACACATAAATTAATAGTAAAACAGTTTTTCTTGCAAAGCAGCGAAGCAGCGAAGCAGCGAAGCATAGATACATATTGCGTAGTATGCAAAATAAATTTAAAGGGTGTCGTAATAAAAGTAAAAGGGATATATCCTAAATATTATGGTAATTATAAAACTTAAGATAAGATACCTTTTTGTAACCTAATAAGGGATATTTATTAAAATGATGAAAAAGAAGTTTTCGAGATTCAGCATTATAAAAAGATATACGATAATATTGAAAATTACCGTTTACTTTAGGTTTATCTATACATACAGTATTATTGCTTTTGAAATATAATTTTATTCAATTTAAAAGGTGTAACTCATCATTTTGCCCTACAGAAAAAGCGCTTTTTCTTAATTGACCTTTATCATTGAAAACTAAATTAAAATTACCCTCTGCTTCAATAAAACCAGACAACCATGCAGGAAAATAATATGGGTATGAAGGAAGAGTACCTAAATTATCCAAATAAGCTTTTTTATTTTTATATTTATTATTTCTATTAACTAAAAATTTATTGATATCTTTTTTTAATAAACAATCTTTAACAAAATCTAATTGACATTGTTTTCTAGCAGTTAACAAAGGATATTTAGCTAATATAACAAAAACTTTAGCTAAATCAGTATTATTGCTAGCGATTCATGTTACATAGCTATTTTTTCTTTCAATTACTACTCTACCTCCTATAACTTCTTTTATTTTATTAAGCATAACCACGTTTTCTGGCATATTTTTTAAGGAAATTACTATACGTATAATAATACTATTAGACTTATTAGAATTTAAATTGCTTGTAATAGTACCATCCCCCTCTAATAAGCCCACAAAAAATTGTTCTATGTATGCTTTATCTTCTAGAGTGAGACTAGGCTTTTTTATAGACTCAGACGAAGTTTTGCTTATAAAAGGGGGATTTAAATGCTCATTATTTAATTCCTTTACTGTTTTACTATTAATAGGTTTATCGTGGAATGCAATATCAAGTGATGCGTTCGCTAAAACGACACCTGATAATCCCCCAATTGTGAACATAAATACGAAACCTAAAGCAAATAACATTGAAGGTGTTAATTTTAAAGATCCACCATAACATGTCGCTAATCAAGAGAATATTTTAATACCAGTTGGCACTGCGATAATTAAAGTAGCGGCTGTGAAATATGCTCTTGTATCGACATCTAACCCAACTGTATACATATGATGGCTTCAAACCACAAAACCTAATACACCAATTGACATCATGGCATATACCATTCCTAAATAACCGAATACACTCTTATTAGAGCTAGCTGATATTGTGGTACTTATTATACCAAAACCTGGTATAATTAATATATAGACTTCTGGGTGACCGAAGAATCAGAAAAGGTGTTGGTAAAGAATAGGGTCACCACCACCTGCTGCTTCAAAGAATGATGTATTAAAATTTCTATCTGTAAGTACCATTGTAATTGCACCGGCTAATACAGGTAATGATAATAATAACAACACAGCGGTAACTATTACCGCTCACCCAAATAAAGCTAATTTGTGTAGTTTAATACCCGGACTTCTCATATTTAAAATAGTGGTAATAAAGTTTACTGCACCCAGTAAACTACTTATACCTGACAAGTGTAAAGCAAATATAGCTAAATCAACACTTGGTCCACTGTGACTTTGTACTCCACTTAAAGGTGGATAACAAATATATTGGTAACTTCTCATACGAGGTATCTCTTGCTCATGCTGATTTTTTTCTTATAAAAAAAAAATCAGCCAGACCAATACCTAGCAAATGTTACACCCAATAAATCTCTTTATTGATTGGACTATACCTTTATCTTGAAAGTTTTCACGTTTCACGTCGAAAACATTCAAGATACTCTTCGTTTAGTCTCTGAAGAATAAATAATTAAAATTATTTATTCCTGCGCATTGTCTCCATGCAATAAACGTTTTTACTCTCATGAAAAGCTTGCTTAAAAAAGATACACTTTTTCCTTGCTTTTGCTTTTGCTTTCTGCTCTTTAAAAAGCAAAAGCAAGGAAAAAAAATCAGCATGAGCATGCTATGATATAACTATAAAAATAAAGATTAATATATCTAATTATGCCACCTCTTCATCATCATCATCATCATCATCATCATCATCATCATCATCATCATCATCATGCGAAGCCAGAAGCCAGAGATTTATAAGGAAGCACACCAGAGAGTAGTTTATAACGTGTGATGGAAAACACCACTAGAAGAGTTTCACGCATTGAGAAGAGTTTTATTCCCTCTTTGTCGCCAAAAAGCAACTCCTTATCTTTAAGAGTTCAACCAGTACCTGCTCCATTTTCTATCCCACTAGCAAATAAAAATAATAATAAACTAGGTGGTAATAATCAAAAACTTATATTGTTTAATCTAGGGAATGCCATATCTGGACCCCCTACTAGTAATGGTAATAAAAAGTTTCCGAATCCACCTATTAAAGCTGGCATAACCATAAAGAATATCATTAATATTGCGTGGGCAGTTATGATCGCATTGTATAATTGATTATCTGCAATATATTGAACACCAGGTCCGCTTAATTCTAGTCTTATAAGAACAGAAAAAGCTGTACCCAATAATCCTGAAAATAAAGCAAATATTAAATATAATGTTCCTATATCCTTAGCATTTGAAGACAAAAATCACCTTTCTGTTCATAATGAAATGCTCCGCTTTACTGGGGAGCTTATAGACCCATGAGTCTCCTCCGACTGTAGGTGCTCAATAACATTTGTCTGTTTGAAGGAAGGGAGATGGGAATCAGGCAAAATAAAATACCTTTTCGCCTTGCTTTTTAACTATAAAACTTAGTTTATAGTTAGCAATGGGGTCCGATTTATTTAAATAGAAATATTACGTCATACCATCCAAAAAATTGGGTGCGGCTTCTGCTTTAAAAAAAAAGAGCAAGCCATCCTTTTAATTATCTATAATAATTTTATAGCCTCAGAAACACTATATAAGGAATAGGTGATTTGAACACCTAACCGACCGTGTGTAAAACGGTCGCTCTACCGTTGAGCTAATTCCTTTAGTATATTTGTAGTAACATTACTACAAATATACGCATAAATACATAAAATTTAAATTATAAGCGATTCTTATAATATAAATCAGCATGTGCATTTCATAATTCTATGTAACCTAGTCAAACTTAACTTAGTTGTTAAAGCAATTGTTCTAGGTTTTGGGGTTACTTTTTTTTTTCTGCTCTACATAGTAGAGCAGAAAAAAAAAATCAGCAGTAGTCGTATACTGACTAGTATAAACCGCTTTAGGTTACTTTTTAGTAGATAATTCAATTAAACTATTTTCCAGTAAACTGACTAAAGGAACAATTATTAAAAAATGTGAAAAATATAGAACAGTACTAATTTGTCCAAATTCTATAAATGGACTTTCTACGTGTTTAGCACCTAAAACCATTAAAATTAAAAAGTTAGCTAGAAATATGTAGAATGCTATTTTACTTAAAGGTCTAAATTGTATACCTCT
Organism: Hymenoscyphus infarciens; assembly: GCA_001414345.1. Taxonomy (NCBI): domain Eukaryota; kingdom Fungi; phylum Ascomycota; class Leotiomycetes; order Helotiales; family Helotiaceae; genus Hymenoscyphus; species Hymenoscyphus infarciens. The sequence continues at coordinate 14,202 of LLCB01000404.1, forward strand.
AATTTGGCTTAAATCTGCTAAGGGCATAACTAGTAACATTAAAATAGCACCAAGCATAGCGATAACACCTAATAATTTATTAGGTATAGATCTTAATATAGCATAGAAAGGTAAAAGATATCACTCTGGAACTATAGCAGGTGGAGTTTGCATAGGATTAGCCATTACGTAATTATCACTATCACCTAAAACGTTAGGCATAAAGAATACAAATACACTCAATACAATTATAAATAAAAATATTGTTACTAAATCTTTAAATAAGAAATAAGGAGCAAAAGGTAATCTATCATAGTTACCTGAAATACCTAAAGGATTACCTGATCCAGCGCTATCGTGAAGTGCAATTAAATGCATTAAAACTAAAGCAGCTAATACAAAAGGTAAAACAAAGTGTAAAGCGAAGAATCTGTTTAATGTAGCATTATTAACGGAAAACCCACCTCACAGAAATTCAACAATATCTTGTCCAATTCATGGTATTGCACTCATAAGGTTTGTAATAACTGTGGCACCTCATAAACTCATTTGACCAAAAGGTAAAACATAACCCAGGAATGCGGTTACGATCATAAGTAGGAATATTACAGTACCTAAAGTTCAAACTAATGTTCTAGGAGCTCTATATGATCCATAGTATAAACCTCTACCTATGTGTAGGTATACTAAGAAAAAAAAAGCTGATGCAGTATTACTGTGTAAGTAACGTATTAATCAACCAAAGTTAACATCACGCATGATGTGCTCTACGGAGTTAAAGGCTTCTAAAACACTAGGATTATAATGCATAGCTAAAGTTACACCTGTAACTATTTGTATTATTAAACAAACAGCTAATAAAGAACCGAAATTCCATAAATAACTTAAGTTAGCGGGTTGTGGTGCGTCGATTATATATGAATTAACCAATTTTAATAATGGATGACTTTTAAAAATTCTCATGTTTAATTTAATGTATTGTTTATCTTTTTTATCTTAATTTTATATGGATAACGCTTAGTTTATACTATAGCGTTATATTGATACTTATTCATGTTATGGCTTACTCGAAGCAAGAAGTATGGGTATAAGCACATACTTCTTGCTTCGCATGAGGCAAGAACTAATGAATTTTTACTTTAGTAGTTATATTTAACTCTATTAGGGATGTTTTGTAATTATATTTATCTTACTCCGTAGACTAATGTTGTTATCTTAAGGAATAAAAGATTAGAACTTTTATATTTATTTTATTAATACATATTATTATTAAGTAAAATTTACTTTACCATTAAGTTAATTATTTTATTACTTATTACCTCTCTTAAAAAAAAAGAAGAAGAAGAAGAAGAAGAAGAAGAAGAAGAGGTACATTTGGGATACTCTTCGAAGAGCTGTATTTCTTGCTCTGGCTCTCTCTTTTTCTGGCGAAGCCAGAAAAAAAGCAGAAACCGCACGCATGATTTAAATCAGTATCTAGGGTAATTAAGCAGTATTTTGGGGTTTAATTGTAATTACAATAGCACCCACCATAGCTAGTAATAATATTATAGATGTTAATATCAATCATATACCATACATAGTATATAATATATTACCTATTGTTGCAATATGACTAACTTCTAATAAACTTCCATCTCAGACTTTACTAGAAACAAAATATATTTCATCGTTATCTAGCTCTACACCACTCAATTTAAAAAAAGAACGTGAAATAACATTATAAATAAGACTAATTGTTGTAATATTAAAGCTAAAAGTATTGTAATGAACAATACAATAAGGTAATATATAATTTACTGTATAACTAAATGAAATGGATATAAATATAGCCAAAGCTATACTATTACTAGTATTACTTAATAATTCACTTATTCTAACATTTATTAACATTAGAATAAAAAGGAATAAAATAGAAACGGCTCCCACATATACCAATAAATAAGAAAGACCTATGAAAGTTAAACCTAATATAATAAGGTAACTAGCTATACTTAAAAACAAACCAATTAGGAATAACACAGAAACAATGGGATTTTTACTGATAATAACGAGTATTCCACATAATATTGCCATTAATGAAAGAATGCCTAAAATTTCTACTCTATAACCGTTTGTGTACGTTTCACTTAAAAGATAAAGACTGTTCATATAAGCACAGTAAAATATTTGATTTATTATACCTCACTATTTCTATTACCACTTATCTAATAAAACAAGTACATAGTGCTTATTTAAAAGATATAGATAAATTAATGCTTACATGAGCATTAATAAAAAAAAAACAGAATATAATGACTAGATTTTTTGCGGATTTTTTTCTGCTCTAGTAGAGCAGAAAAAAAGCACAGAAATACATTTACGAGGATATAAATTAGTCAAGTTTATGCTAAGACACGTGTACAAGATTCGAACCTGTAACATTTGTAGGCAAAACACAATGTTCTACCATTGAACTAACACGCTGTTCTACCATTGGACTAACATGGGTTCTACCTTTTTGCTCCTGTACTTTTTTTTTTCTGCTCTACTAGTAGAGCAGAAAAAAAAAATAAGCAAAAGGAGCATGTGTAACGCATGAAAGAATAAAAGAATCGAACTTTTATTTTATTTTATTAATAATAATAATTATTAAGTAAAATTTGCTTTACCTTTAAGCTAATTCTTTTATTACTAATTACCCTATATCTTTGGTAATTAATAATTTAATTATAATACAAATATATATGGTAATAAGTAATAAAATAAAATTTATACAAATATATTACGCAACATATAAAAGTAAAAAAGCCATCATTAAAGCAAATAAACCTGTCGCCTCTGCAAAAGCAAATCCTAATATTGCATATGAGAATAGCTGACCTCTTAGTGATGGATTTCTAGCTACACCTAGAATTAATGCTCCGAAAACTACACCTATACCCACACCCGCACCAATTAATCCGGTTGTAGCTAAACCTGTACCTATTATTTTTGCTGCTTGTATCATTTTTAAATTTATAATTAATATTAATCCAAACCGAATCGAGTCTTTTTAAATAGCAACTATATATAAGTGTAAATATTCCTTAAATTTATTTATATTTTATTAATATAAGCATAGATCTGGGTTTATTTTAATATATAAATATTTAGGTATTACCTATACTAGGCATTTATTGTTATTGCTTGTTACTTAGGTAACATGTTTTTTTTTGGCTAAAACTAAAGTACAATTTAATATAAAACTACTAATGTAGTTTATTGATTTATTATAATATACTGCTCTTATTCAAGACTTGAACTTGAATCTAAATATTAGAAGTATTCGGCTCTACCATTAAGCTAATAAGAGTTTAATATTACAATACATTAAATTTTTAAACCCATAAAAGAAATTAAAAATAAAGTATTATTATATTATTATTTATTTAATCCACAGTACACTTTATTTTAACTAAAAAAAAGAATAGCGCGCTCTGCCATACCATACTATACTATACTATACTTCGTAAGTAAGTAAGTAAGCAAGAAGTCTTCGAAGACGCAGTAAATATATTAATCCACGGTTATAAGTTTGGATACAATTAAGCCGGTTCCTGTCATAGTTATTAATCTATATTAAAGCATAACATCGGGCTTGCAAGTTCGCGTACATCTTATACTGTATTTAATTTAGTTTTAATTAATACATTTAGCTATATTTATAGTAAGATGTCCCTAATTTTCTGTTAAATACCCTAGCTTTTACTTAACATACATTCTTTATATGTTTTCGCTTAATATGCGCCGGACTTTCCTATGCTATACGAAGGTATAGCATTTTACTATTAGTATCACAAACAAGTATAATATTAAATTATAAGGACTTAAAAATCCTTTTTTTTTATAAGAAGATTTAGTTTAATTAGAAACAATAAACTAGCTTATATAATAGTAATATATAAAATTTAACCTGATTAAATTATAGATTAATTTAGAGATATTGCACAGTTTTTTTAGTGATTTAAATATTTATAAAAACTAAATATACCCTGCTCATACTACTGCGTTGTGCGGAGCACTTGCTGATTTTCCTGGCTCTCTACGAAGGTAGTATGACAGAGCAGAAAAAAAAGGCCAGAGCCAGAAGTATGGCCAGAAACATGAAGTATAAAGAGACACGGGGGACTCGAACCCCATATTTTAGATCTGCAATCCAAACGTAGGACCAACTACAACACATCTCGCTTAATTAAGGTACTTCATATGAATTAGTGTAAATCTAAAGCATCTTTAATATAGCTACTTGTTAATACTACAAATACTTGGGCCTGTATGAAAGCTATACCCAGTTCTAAACCTGAAAATGCGATAATAAACGCTAAAGGTATTAGTCCTAAGAAAAAAAAAATAAAACCAGATGTCATAATATTGTAAGTAAAACCAGCCAAAATATTTAATAACATGTGTCCACTTAATATATTAGCTCCTAATCTAAGCCCTAATGAAACATTTCTAGATAAGTACGAGATAAACTCAATTAAAACTAGTAATGGTAATAAGGCTAAAGGACAACCAGCTGGTACTAATAATGAGAAAAATTCTAGTTTATGTTTTTGAAATCCTAATATGGTTGCACCCAGTACTACAGTAAAGCTAAGAGCAAACGTAAATATAAAATGACTTGTTGACGCAAAACTGTATGGAACCATACCTATTAGATTGTTTATAAGGATAAAAACAAATAAAGTATATATAAAAGGAAAATATACTTGACCTTTCGTAGGGTTTATTTGGTTTACTACTATACTATGTACAGTAGCATATAATGATTCTTGACCCATTGATCAACCATTACCAACTATTTTATTATAGTTTGTGGCTAATAAATTTAAGGAAATTATTAGGAATGTACCTGTCACTAGGTATAATCCGATATTAGTTAAAGATAATTGTAAATTACCAAGAATTGGAGCATTAACGCTTAATAGGTTTCTGATTTCAAATTGGTCTAGTGGGCTACAAATTTGCGTGTATATATTGTTCATCTTCTGAGAGTTATTTTAAAGTAAAATTTATTGAAATTTACACTATTTACACTTCTAATTCAACCAGCCAGTGTGTTTATGCATTTATATATATATATATATATTATTAATTATTATCCATACACAGGTATAATACCTCTTCGTCATGCTTTTTTGTTCTGCTCTACTAGTAGAGCAGAACAAAATTAGCCAGAAGAGGAGATACATTTAATATATATTCAAATGTATTTTGGGTGGGTAATAGCCAGCAAATATGGATTATATATGACTGTTTGGGGTTTATTTAATTATATCTAATTAATTGATTATATTTATTATAACTTACTTATAAAAATTCGAGAAATAAATAAACGAACGAATCTGGCTAGGACAAACTTAGAAAAAATATATACAGTTATTACTAGTAGTATAAAGGCAAATGTGATTTGATTCATAAAATAAAAGGGTACTAATTGAGGCATTTTTAATTATATTATTTAGGTTAACTTGGTCTTTATTTATATGCTTATTGTCTATATTAAAAAAGACTGAACATAACTATATGGACCGTGCTATTCCCTATGTAAAACGCCGCTCTGCTTTTTTTCATGCGAAGCACTGCTCTCTTGCTTACTCATGCGACTTCGTAGAGCAATAAGTATGGTATGGCTGTAGTAGAGCCAGAAAAATTCAGCAAGTGCTTACTTACGAAGTATGGTATGGCAGGAAGGTATATGTTTCTGGCTCTGGCTCTGGCTCTCTCTTTTTCTGGCTTCGCCAGAAAAAAGTAGAAGCCGCACGCATGAAAGAATAAAAGAATCGAACTTTTATTTTTATTTTACTTAATAATTATTATTAATAAGTAAAATTTGCTTTACCTTTAAGCTAATTCTTTTTATAACTAATTATAAAATTAGCTATAATTTTACCTATTTAAATATTATTGATGGTATTATCATTTAGAGGGGGACGGGTTATTGTTTGGACATCTGAATTAATATAGGGGTATTAAAGCACAAAACTTTAAACCATATCATCTCTGAGTTTTTTATAATTAATGAATCTAGTTTGTTTCAGTTATCGTAAACAATTTAGATGTTTGCTTGTTATCTAAAGTAAGCATTTGCCTGCTATCAATTTTTAAGGCATTTTTACCTAATTCAAAAGCAAATCCTAACGTCAAGGCTAAAAAAAATATTAGCATTATAACTAAACCATAAATACCATTTGCATATGCACTAACTACATAAGGATAAACTAAAAGAATTTCTAAATCAAATAATAAAAAAAGAAGTGCAAAAATAAAGAAAGAAATACTGAATTGTGTTCTATTTTGACCTAAAAAAGAATGGAAACCACATTCAAATACACTATCTTTTTCCTGATATGGATTATGGGGAGCCAATAATAAATTAACCGCTAAGAATATAATAGCAATTAATGGTATAAAAAAAAAAAAAAAAGTTGTACTTGTCATTTAAGCATTTAATAGTATTAATGCTAATATATTAGTCTTACTTAATTTTTTTAAGGGACTATACAATATAATACTATCTCTTCTTCTTTTTTTTCATGCGAAGCCAGAAAAAGAGAGATAGATGAATTTTTCTCTTGCTCATGCTTTTTTTTTCTGCTCTAGTAGAGCAGAAAAAAATCAGCAGCAACCGCAGGAGCTTATATTTGGGTTTAAATTAGATATAGAACTATGCCCTGTATGTATACTATTTATATTGGATCTTAAATAAAACTTTGGTTTAACAATCATTAGAGGCGTGCTGATTTTTCCTTTTGCTACGCACAGAAGTCTTGCTCCGCATGCTGAGCAGAAAAAAAAAAGCATGAGTGCAGGTCTATGAGCAACATAACCGCGTGGAGGTCGACCTATTATAGGTAATGTATTTATTGCGTTATAGGGGTGAGTAGGATTAGCCACTATAACTGGTCCTATTCGGCCTCTGGGTCTATTATTTGTGGTGTTGTTTGTCATTTAAGCATTAAATAGTATTAACGCTAATATATTAGCCATACTTAATCATTCTTCCGGTATAAACATAAATAAAAGTATTATCATAGATAATGTAGATATAGTAATAGTTAAGGGGCTAGATAATATAATACTATCTACTTTAAAGGTGAATTTTTGGATTATATTGGGATTTTTATTCGAAGATATATTACCTTCTAAATTTAGATTTTTTATCTCATCGTTGATTTGATAATCTGGTTGATCAAAGAAAACTTGTTTGATTATATTTAAATAATAAACTCCGCTAATCACACTCGTTAATATGGCAACTAAAGCCATAAAAACATAACCACTATCTAAAGCAGCACTTAATACCATCTGTTTGGCAAAAAAACCTATAAGAGGTGGTATACCTGCAAAAGAAAAAATGGTTATGGTTAAACTTAAAGCTAATACTGGATTTATATAAAAATATCCTTTTAATTGGCTTATTAACTGTATGGGTGAATTTTCTTTTTCAGATAATTCTTTAAACTCCTCCGTTTTATTTTCATAATAAAACAGGGTAAAACCGATACTAATTAGTATAATAAACGCGTTTAAATTACTAATAGAATACTGCATTAAGTAAAATATAAATGCTTGTATTGATTCGATACTATTAATACTTAATGCTAATAATATAAATCCTACGTGTGAAATGGTACTATAAGCAAACAATCTTTTTATTCTCACTTGACTTAGACCCAAGACTGTTCCAATTATTAGCGATAGTAAAGAACTAACCAATAAACTTGTGGTTCAACTAAATTCATAATTAAATAAGGAATTACTACTATAATGTACTAATTCTAGGAAAAAGATGAATATGGATATTTTAGCTACTATTGCTACGAATGTGGTAACTATGGTAGGTATTGCATCATAAACATCAGGTGATCAAAAATGAAATGGTGCTGCACTTACTTTAAATAAAAAACCTACACTTAAAATTAGTAAAGATATATTTATATAATCTGATTTATATCAATCTAAGACTTGATGATTTAATTCTTTGGCTAGATCTATTGCCCCATGCGGAGTAAAAGCATTAGCCAAATCACTTATGCTAGTTACAACATATATTCCATCTAAATTAGTTGTACCCGAATTAGCATATAATAAACTGGTACCTAATAAAATAAAACAAGAACTTAAACCACCTAATAAAAAATAAGTCAGACCACCACTAGTAGCTAATTCTGAGTTTCTATATAATGTACTAAGTAAGTATAAACCATAACTTTGTAACTCTATAGAAAGGAATATAGAAACTAGATCACTACTTGATATTAAAAATACCGCCCCAGTTATAATGAATAGTAGTATTAAAGGATATTCAATTATTTTAAACTGTTCTCCCATCTTATCTACTATTTTTGTTCTATAGTATCGTAAATTATATAAAAATAATTTACTTATTGAAGAATATTCTGGTATTCAAACCCTTCTGGGGTAAAAACCGGTTAACTGTAAAATAGCCGCACTTATTATAAATATAAAGATATGAAAATTTTGTGTGGTACTGGTTGCATGAAATAAACCACCAAATAAACCAATACCTCTATCTAAATTTGTAATATATAAGGTATTTAAGGCAAGTATAAAAGAGTAGAGTAAAACTAAAATAGCTACTCGACTGAAAAGTATAGACTTATCTCGTCTTAAAGTGACGGCGTTAGATAATAATAAAAACATAATTGAAGTAATTAACATAAAAGAATAAAAGAATCGAACTTTTATTTTTATTATAAGAATTTAATTTATTAAATATAATTTGCTTTACCTTTAAGCTAATTCTTTCTATAGTTGATTATACAACTATAGGTTAAAAAAAGATTTTTAGACGATTCCTATAACTAAAGCTATAATATTACTGGTTTAACTTAATAAACTTATAATATTTATTAACATTAGATTATTATTTATCTTTAAAATAATCTTCAATTAAAAGAGCTAAATTATCTACAATGTAATCTAGTTCTTTATAAGTACATGTAAAGGGAGGAGCTATCATTATGTGGTCACCTCTTATACCATCCACGCAACCATAACCGCCATATATTTGCATATTGTATTTAGAAATACTTAAAGCCATTAAATTTTCATTTATTTTCATTTCACGATTAAATGGCTCTTTAGTTATTTTATTACAAACAAATTCAATACCATAAAAGAAACCTCTACCTCTAATATTACCAACATAACGATGGCTACTTAACTTAGATATTAAAGCCTTTTCTAGATATAAACCTTTTTTAGAGACTTTTTTAACTAAATTTTTTCTTTCTAATATCTCTAATACTTTAATACCTACAGCTGAGTTATCTGCTAATGAATTGTAAGTTTGACTACTGAATATAGAACCACCTTTTAATATCTCTTTATAGACTTTATGATTAATCATAACAGCACCTAAAGTTCCGTGACCAGCACCTAAACCTTTAGCAACTACTTGAATATCTGGACTAACCATATCATATTCTCATGCGTGTAATGTACCCGTTCGACCTATTCCACACATGACTTCATCCATGATCACTAAAACACCAAATTCATGACAAACATCACGCATAGCCTTCATATAACCAGGCACAGCGGGCATACAACCCCCTCCTGCTCCCCCTACGGGTTCTAATATAAAAGCTATGACCTTTTCAGCCCCTACTTCGATAATTTTTGCTCTTAATTCATCGGCTAATCTATCTACATACATTTTATTCGACTCATTTTCTAAACGACCACGATATGCATTACATGCGGAAACAAAGTGTACATTTTTAGGTAATACCCCTTCGAATTGTTTTCTGCGCCCTGTATGCCCTGATAAGCTTAAAGCTCCCAAAGTTATACCGTGGTATGAAATTCTTCTAGATATATACTCGGTTCTAGAAGATTGCCCTAACATCCTTTGATAAAGTGTGGCAAGTATTTGAGCTGTTTCTACACCTGTAGACCCAGATACTACCGGATATGACTTACACATTTGTCCCTTAGTACTATTAATTAATAGAGTATTTAACAAAAGAGAAGGTTTGTTACTGAAATTAGCGGGACTAGTATATATTCCCTTTTTGGCTTGAAGTCTTTTGGCATGTAATATTTCTTTATTACTGTACCCTAAACACATAACTGCGGCCCCGCCACTAGCATCAAAAATTACTTTACCATCTACTAAAAAAAGATGCTTATCCTTAGTATAAGCAACTAGGGGGTATTTTTTCTTGAAGTCACGCTGAAGCGTTGCTTCTTGACTAATAGTAGATATAGAACGAAGGGTTAACCCTTCTAATCTACGCGGATTACTTAATGAATGGAAAGGATGAGCTTGAAAATTACTTCGCAATGCGGAGTACGGAGTGCGCAGTGCCGAGTGCGGAGTGCGCAGTGCAGAGTGCGCAGTGCGCAGTGCAGAGTGCGGAGTACTGAGTGCCGAGTGCGGAGTGCGCACGGATAAGTTAAAATTATACAAAGCTAATACAATTAATAATAGCAATAAACTATTGTCTATATTGGCTAAATAAGGTATTAATAAATAAAAAATAACACCTATTAAGATATATAAAGCATAACTAGTAATAACTTTAGTATCTAAACTAGCTATATTTCGACTTAAATTAATTAAACTTTTTTCTAAACCATATGGTCCTAATAATTCTACACTTCCTTTATCTATAACCTTAGTAGTTTGACCTCCTAATTTTAAAATTAGACCAGTTACATATTTGTTATAGAAAAGTTCAATTAAGAAACGTTGATTGAAGAATCCAAATATATTGTAACCTAATCTAGTAAATTTAAAAGAAATAAGTATTTTAGGTATAAATTCTGATAGAACTATAGCTAAAACACTAAGTGAAATAGTAAATACTAGAGGTAATAATTTAAAGAAAGTCGGTACAGCAAATTCAGTGTCTAACATTATTTCATGTGTAGGATGAATAAATAAACTATTATCCATAAAGAAACCTGAACCTAACCCTATAAAGATATCTTTAGTTATATAACCAAAGAATATTGAGAATACAGCTAATATTATTAAAGGTAAGCTCATAAATATATTACCTTCGTGGGCTCTTTTATCATAGTTAAATACATGGGATTTTAGATGATAATAATTAATCATAGGCCCATTAGGATTAGTTAAGAAAGTTAAATATAAAACTTTAACTGAGTACAAAGTAGTAAACATAGCACCAATAGTGGCTATAAAGTAAACAACTATACCACTAAAGTAAAATTGTCCATAAGCAGATTCTAAAATAAAATCTTTACTATAGAACCCGGTCATAAAAGGGAAGGCAACTAAACTAAGACTAGCTATTAACATAACAGAATATGTTAAAGGTAAATATGCTTTTAAACCACCATATTTTCTAAAATCTTGATTATCGGCAACTGCGTGAATTACTGCTCCTGCACCTAAGAATAATAATGCTTTATAAAAGGCATGATTAACTAAGTGGAATAAAGCTACATTATAAGAAGACAATCCTACTGCTATTACCATCATCCCTAATTGCTTTAATACTTGTTATATATTATTTATATACTTTTTTTGGTATCCTCCTAGATTTTAGACTTAATCTACTCACACAAATGGTGCCGATATATCCTTTCTTAAACCCGAAACAGCTATATACTTTATAATTATACTAGATGAATCTGGGGATACAATACGCCTATCTGGTAAAAATTTAGAGTATATATTAAGATGGTATTTGGATTTCATAAGCCGCCAGTGTAAATTATTAGGAGCAACAAATTTCATATCTATTGTTCTTAATTCTAGAACCCTATTAGGTGAAATTTGTGGAATAAAAATATTCAAATTAGAATAAAATAACCTATAATTAATATCTTTTGGTGCATTTCAAAAAATACCTTGATATATTTTTCCCTCATAGCCAACTCCCCTAACAAAAACCGAATTCCCCATATCTAGACTATATAGGTACTTTAACCAAAAACCAGTATTGTCATTATAATCTATAATACCCCTATAAAGAGAACCCTCTATAATTTTAGCTATAGGTATTAATGATATATTAATATTTTGTTTACGTATTTCTCCTGGTTTACGTTTTAAGTATCTATTTAAAAGTCATATAGAACCAACTAAACCCAGTAATATCAAGATGTCCCCTTCATAATCGGTCGGTACATCCCAACCGGGTAATTTTGTAGGAGTTTCCATTAGACCAGATGACAACAAAAAAAGTATTATAACTAGCGTATAATATATTTAATATTATTTGGACCATTTCTTTATTAATCTATGTATTTATCTCATCTATCTTTAAATAAAACTCACTCATTTAGTTTATATATATCTTTATTGTTTAAAGATGGACGTTTCTCAAAAAATTCCTTTATTAAATTAACTCTCTTCTGTTTTTTACTTTTTAATGGATATTTAGAAAAATAATTATCTACCATATTAAAAACCTCCTGTTTTCTATAAATAATATATTTAAAAGCCTCTGTTTTAGGGCTAGAAATGTCAACTCTACCAGAATAAATTTTTATTAAGGGCTCTAATAAATATTTATTTTTCTGAGATGCACTTATAAACACTTGTCCACTTTTTTCATTAAAATAAATTGAACCATCACTGTCTATAAATCCACTAAATCAGCCATTATTAAAAGTTAAAGGTTTAGTATCCAACAAATCAATATTATATTTTACGCATAATTTGTTCATTTGCAATATTCGAGTTGGATTTCTTATTAAACCGTTTACAGCATTTATTAAACACATTAAACCTTTTTTATGGCTTAGCTGATATCTTAAGGCATTTGCATTAGATATAGTATATATAGAACCTCCAAATTTATGTTTTATTTCATATAGTACTTGTTTATCCCTAATATCCATAACGACATTAAAACGTGCAGTTCCTTTTTTAGTTAAATGAAAATAACCATCTCCATCTATCACACCCGCTAATCATTCATAAAAAGGTAGAGAGGTTTGTTTATGGTTTTCGGAGTTAAATTCATTAACAGAGTTAACATCCTTCACTGGGTTAACAACATTCACTGTTTTCATAAAATCCCTCTGAGTTAAATTAATAGGGCTAGTGTCAAGGCAACCCTCCGCGGAGTAGTTTGTAAACTCTGCTAATTCTACTTCAATTGAGTATGGGTTAAACCAAAATTCATTTAAATTATCATATATGTGAACTAACTTTAAAAAGAAACGCTGTAAACATAGACATATTAATTTATAAAGTATATTTAAGATTAGATTAAGGTAGTACTGTTGCTGGGATCCCTCTACCAAAAATAACCCAGTAAAAGGGATTAATACCGCAAAAGCAAATACCCCTAAAAAATAGATTAATATCAAACGTATGGCCTCTGAGATTCCTACTAACTTGCTTATAATATTAACTTTTCATTTTTCTGACATGATTATATAATTTAACATATAACAGTACTGCCGTAATATATATATTGCGGAAAATGAATTAAAAAAGCTAATACTAATATAATTATCATACAGATAATTATGAGCTTTGGTTATCTGCGAATTGGTTATATAAATAACTTCTACGCATATAGTTTGATGCCTGAACATATCAATATTATTAATACATTCTCGAGCCATTTGACTCATAGTGGAGTAGGCGATAACTTTTTTAATATCTTGTTGGAATAAACCAATAAGACTACTAAATACAGTAGTAATTGCACCTAATCATAAACATAGTATTAAAACAGTTGAGCTGTATTCTATTAAGGGACTTGTACGCATAAGTAAATACACACCTGCTGTTACCATTGTGGCGGCATGTATTAATGCAGAAACTGGTGTAGGACCCTCCATTGCCATAGGCAATCATACGTGAAGACCAACTTGAGAACTTTTAGCCATTGCACCAATTAATAAGCATATACCAATAATTGTAACAATATTTTCATTAACAAAAGGTGCCAATGAGAAGACAGTACTGTAATCAATGTTCAATTTATATATAGTCTTTCAACTATACTTGGACTATATCTTCACCCTGTAGTGGTTGGATTAATTGCTTTTATTATCATATTTAAGACTTACGCTATTACTCCTTGTGCGAGCCTAATAAAGGCCGATATAAATAAGAGAACCCTGCTATATATATACAGATAGATAATGTAAGGCTAACCTCATATTTACGGAAAAATGCCTATCACAGCAATGAAATAAAACGAAACCTTTTTTCATGCTTCGCATGAAAAAAGGAAGTTAATCACTTATTACATTCGCTTTTCTACAGGGGGTATAACGTGTAGTCTCTGAGGATCTTATTCTTAATCTAACATTAAGTTTCATTTCCTGCGTATTGTCCATTGTCACTAATCTAATTTAACTTAAATAAGATCTATTCTTTTAATGTTTATGGTTTGTGTAGGCTCTACTCTTTTATGGCTGCATGTTATAACATGAACCGTAGAAAAAGCTATAATCAAAGTTTCCACAATATCCTATAAAAAGACTTTAGGAGTTTCACGACATATAGTTATATAATAAGGGTAATATTACTACTACCCACGGCAACATTAAAATGTTAAACTATCCAAATGAGAGAAATTATATATTTTACGCTTATTATTAAATTGATTTTTTATTGCTTTAATATCGGCAATATCCTGTTTACTTAAAGAAACTCCTCTATGGATATTTTGAGTTTGGCATCAATCTTTATAAGCTAGATATTTAGAAGAATATAGAGGGAAACGATCAAAGTAATTACGAACTATATCATGACTTATTCTGTTATGGGCTATAACCATAAAAGCGTAAAAAACTTTGTCATCTCTATTTCTAGTTCTGGTATAGAGATTTACAGTCAAAAATTCTGCAATTTTAGTCATAATACTAAAATAACTAGCCCCTCCTTGATCTGAGGTAACATTTCTAGAATAGTTTTGTTTAACTTCTATACGGAAAAATGTTTGAACCTGAGTTCTGACAGCTTTGTTCTTTTTACGGTCATAAAGAGAAATAGAGAAATTACCATCTGCATCGGTAAAACCGGCCAACCATGCATTACTATCGAGAGATGATGTGTCTAAACCTAAACAAGGTATAACACTTTTATCATTTTCATTTATCCAATTTATAGCTCTATGTAAAGCTTCTATCTTTGGAGTACGCATACGGCCATTAATTATATTAATGATTTTTAATACTTCTTTTTTGGCTAATATTTGTAGTAAAACATGGCCAGCACTAGATCTGTCTATTACTTTACCTACTTTCAAAAGATAAGATAATTTTACTGCTAAAGGTCTATCATTGATATTGAAAACAATAAGAATTTTGGGACGATAAATTTTAGATTTAGATGTTTTATCGTGCACAGCGATATGACCATCACCCTCTATTAATCCTGCTAAGTATGACCCTATATTGTCACTAGAAAAAGAATGTCTCTTTTCTTTGTAATCTAAAGTATTTGTACTATAAAAAAATCTCTGCATTGTGCTCTGAATATATTTAAACATTTTTGAATATTTACCAAATGATCACAGGATAGCAAACATACCAATTGTTAAAAAACAATCACCCACTCTGTTAGTTAAGAAAGCAGACATAGAACTTTGATTTGCTGCAATTCTAGTAAACCAGAAACTAATTAGAAGATACGAACAAATACCTACACCCTCTCACCCCACAAACATTAATAAAAAATTATTAGCTGTTACAAGTATAATCATCATAAATGTGAATAAACTTAAATAACTAAAGAACCTTTGATTGTGTGGATCGTGGCTCATATATCCTATAGAATATATGTGCACTAAAGAACTAACTATTAAAACAGGTATCAACATAGATACAGTTAAACTATCAAAATGGAAACCTCATGAAACATTTAGAGATTCACTATCTATTCATCTAAATAGGTTTATAGAGACAGGTATGTTATTTAAACCTACTTCAAAAAAGGCAACCATGGCTAATAAAGTTGTTACAATTACACATGTACATGTAATTAATTGCGCTCCGCTAACACCGACTTTTCTACCAAAAAATCCGGAAACTATTGATCCTAATAAAGGTAAAGTAATTATAGCTAAATACATTATTTATATTCTATTGCAATACTTCCTCTTAATCTGTAAAAAGCAACTAGAATACCTAAACCTATGGCTGATTCTGCACCAGCTATTGCTATAACGTATATAGCAAATGTTTGGCCTAATATATCATCAAAGCTAAGTGAACTTATCAATATTAAGAATGTAATAGCTAATAGCATTATTTCAATTGAAATAAGCATTAATATTATATTTTTTCTATTTAAAACGAAACCTAAAATTCCGATTAAAAAAAGTATTAAGGTTAAATTCATTGTATATTTGTTTTTATTTAAGTATAATTTATGTATATAACTTTCATAGTTAATAAGGCTTTAATTAATGTGATAATGTGGCTTTAAATTAATGATTATTATAATGTGATAATAAGGCTTTATATTAATGTGATAATAAGGCTTAAAATTAACTCTTCTCCCTTTTATAACCTTATAATAAGGATTATTTTCAGTTTATATATATAAACTGGATCTATCTTTGTTAAAGATAAGTATAAAATAATCCCGAATGTATTTAACCATTATTTGCTTAATAAAATCTAGAGGCAATTTCTATTAAAATTCTTGTAATAGTATCATCGTCTAAACCTGAGAAAAAAAAAAGTCATCATCAAAAAAAAACCAACAAATAAAAAAAAAAGAAACAAATAAAAACCAAAAATGATAGAAAGACAAAAGGGACCATTTATAAATCAATAGAAGATAGATTTTTAATGAAAGTATTTAAACATAAAATTAAACATAAATAAAAAGTTAGTATTTATGTTTAATAAGGTACTTTATGTTATGCTATTTAAAGATTAAGATACTGCTCTTATTCAAGACTTGAACTTGAATCTAAATATTAGAAGTATTCGGCTCTACCATTAAGCTAATAAGAGTTTATAATAATACATAAAAAATTTAATCTCAGAAAAAATAGTAAAGTATTATTATAATTATATAATATCTTATAACTTTCATTATATTAAACTTGAATAAGTAATAAAACATAGCCTTACAAACTAAAGCTAACTAATTTTTTTTAAGTTTTTTCTTAAAAGGCGGGATAATAACGCTGCGGTTAAACAGGTTAATTTTTTTTTACCCGGTAATATTGTTCCAGTTCTACAGGCTTGGCTTATGAAGGTTGTGGCACGGGGTGTTATAGCAAATTCAGGTTAGATGGTAATATTTCAAAACCATATAATATACATGGAATTAATATAACAAAAGCTATAACAATAGGCAGTAAAATTGTTCAACAGAAAGACATTAATTGATCAAAACGTATACGAGGGAATGAAACTCTAGCTCAAATGAACACAAAAATCATAAAACATGATTTTACACCTAAAGCTAAACCATAAAATAATCCTTCTATTATTGAATCGTCGAATAAGCTTTCATTATGTAAATTATTTATATAATATTCGAAATCAAAATATTGCATTAAGAAAAATAGAGATATATAATTGTATAGGTAACCACCTAAAAATAATATACTAGTTAATATACAAATTAAAACAATACTAGCATATTCAGCCAAAAAGAAAAGTACAAAAACTACTGCTGCGTGCTCAGTCATAAACCCACTAACAAGTTCTGATTCAGCTTCGGCCAAATCAAAAGGAGCTCTGTTAGTTTCAGCTATAGAACCAATAAAGAATATAATAAATATAGGAAATAATGGTATAATAAATCATATGACTCTCTGAGCTTCTATATTAACAGTTAGATTCAAGCTTCCCGTCAGCATTACAACTAATAATATAGCAGAACTTAATATTAATTCATAACTGATTAGTTGCGCAGTACTTCTAAGTGAACCTAAAAAAGCATACTTACTATTTGCACTTCAACCTGCTAATAGGATACCATATGTAGCCAGAGATGATACGGCTAACATGTATAGTATACCTAAGTTTAAATCATTTAAAGATAAACCTGGACCAAAAGGTATTACAAGGTAACCTAATAAAGAAAAAATTAAGGTTATAATAGGACCTAAAAAGAATAAAACTAAATTAGCCTGTGTTGGTGACACATATTCCTTTAATAGTAGTTTTAAGGCATCAGCAAATGCTTGTAATATACCATAGTATCCTACTATATTAGGACCTAATCTTCTTTGCATACTCGCCATGGTTTTTCTTTCGGCTAATGTAATAAAAGCTACTGTCATAAGGATAGGTACTGTTACTATTAAGACTTCTAAAACAGAAATTAAAGAGGGTAAATAAATCATATTAATATTACTTATTTGTATTATACTTTAATATATAATTATATAAAAATGTAATTATATTTATAATATGTAGTATTAAATATAACAATTTAACAAATAAAGATGGAATAAACCTATTAAAAAAAAAGGAACAAATTTAAAGGTTAAAGGTTAGAATATTATTTTGTAAAGGCTAGTTTATAAAGAGCTAGGAAATTAAATACAATATGAGTGTTTTATAAAAGGTATCGCTTAATAACTTGGGTATCAATCAGTAAAAATATAACCCTTAAACCAGACGCCGTAACATATGATAACAAAATTAACAAAATTGCACAATATAGCGGAGATTAAAAATACTTAAAAGCAATAAGTTTAACATATATATCTTAATAAAATAAATTTTATGGTATATTTATATATTATAAATATAGCACTCAGCACGCTGAAAAATAAAGACATATATTTATCACCTAATTGAATGAATTTAAAGCAAAAACAATACCCTATATAGCTATAGTAATCGTTAGGCTAGTTATCTTATTAACCACACAAACCTTTTATATATTATGTTAATTTAACAGTAAGTTTACTTACTGTTCTATATAAGGTATATAAGACATATATAAACTATAAAGCCGGGAGAGAAATTTGAATTCTCATTATTAATGCATGAAATTAATGTTCTAACCAATTAAACTATCCTGGCTATTATATTTTAATTAAAATTAAATTAATTTAAAAGGTTCATATCTAAATATATATACTAAGGTGAATACCCTGATTCGAACAGGGAAATTACTATTCCACATACAGATGTTCTACCATTGAACTATATTCACTTATATGTATATGTTTTGTACCATAACCCTTTAGGACTAAAAACTATAATGCTTTTATGCTGAAGTGATTCGAACACTCAATAATAAATACCAAAAATTTATGACTTACCTATTAGTCTACAACATACTTATAACTGTTTATACTAAAAAAAACTTTAGTATATACTATAGTAATAGTTAAAATCTATTAAAACAGAAATTATATAACATAGGTATAAACTCTTCGTCCGAAGGTGAGAAACACGCCATATATTATATTACTAATAACACCGTAGTATGCTATAAAACGCCACATTATTAATAACACCGTATTAGTAATAATAAGAATTTAATTTTTTTTATTATAGTTCTATACAAAAACAGTATATAAGGTAAATCCGACTTGAACGGATAAGATTAAAAATCAAATAGTCCTAAACTATTCATGTCTACCAATTCCATCACTACCTTTATTTATTGCTCCAGATAAGATTCGAACTTACAACCTAAACATCTTCAGAGTTCCGCTCAACCAATTGAGCTTCTCGAGCTATTTCTTATTATCTTATATAAGATAAAATAAATAATACTACTACTATTATTATTATTTATTTTATCTAAAAAAAGGTATACATATAATCAGTTACAACAATAACAATATGTAGTAAAAAAAGGGATTAAAAAGCCTGGAGACATCAGGAATCGATCCTGAAATAACGATATGCAAAATCGCAGTTTTACCAATTAAACTATATCCCCTTAAAAAATTAAACTTTTTTAATGTTAAATATAACCTATATATATATCAGATATAAATATAACCTTTTATTCTTTTCTTTTATCCGAAAAACGACTTGAACGTTCACGATATTATATCAATAAATCTTAAGATTATCCTGTCTACCAATTCCAGCACTCGGATTAAAAAAAAATAAGGCCAGAGTGATTTGAACACTCATCTCAGCTGTCATGAGCAGCTTGCTTTACCAATTAAGCTATAACCTTAAAAACATAAAGTGCGGATAAAGGAATTGCACCAATATATCTTGGTCATGAGCCAATTATGTTACTATTACATCAATCCGCATAATTTTTGGTGTTTTTTTTTCATAGCCTCAGAGGGGGTTGAACCCTCGTATATAATGATGAAAACATTATGTCTTAACCAACTTGACGATAAGGCCTAAAGCAAAAATTGGTTAAGACATAATATTACTATTATGTCTTAACCAATTTTACAATATTGCCATCCAAAAATAAGTCCAGTACAAGTATCGCACTTGTTTCAATTGGTTACAAATCAACTACATTACTTTTATGCTAACCGGACGACTAGCCTAGGGCTTTTCGGGTGTTAGAATCTCTTCGAAGAAATAGCGCTGTATTATTTTTAAACTAACCGGACTTTCGTCAGTTAGCCTAAAGTAATGCGACTATTTTAGTCATTCTACTATGATAATAATATCACTTTATTACGGTTAGTACTAAATAATGTAATTGTCATTATTCGCATTAAAAATTTTATTTTTTGTTATTATACATTTAAGATATCATAGCTAATTAGTTGTATATAGAATTAGTACTTTATGCCTAAAAACATTTAAATTCTTTCAGCTAAAGCCTATTAATTGCAATAAACCTAATAGGTTTAATATTGGGTTATTGCAAAATCGTAGTGTTAAACTACGTATTTTTCCAGAATATCTTAAAGAAAATTTCGTGCCTAGATGCATTCAGCACTTATTTTAGTTAACATAGCGTTCCTGCCGTGCCTATGTCATAAATTTACTTTGTGAAAGTAACATCCCTGTATAAAATTAAATTTATACTTAAATTAATATTGGGCTCATAAACAACAGGTAAACCAGAGGTTAACATGCCCAGCTCCTTTCGTACGAGGGGACTAGCCTTATTTTATTCTAATTTCCTCTAGAAGATAGAAACCATACTGTCTTACGACGTATTTAACCCAGCTCGTGTAACTTTTTAATCGACGAACAGTCGAACCCTTCATGATTCCTGCGTTCATGTGGATAAGTTAAGCCGACATCGAGGTGCCAAACTGCGCACTCAATTTGTACTTCCTGGCGCAATTAGCCTGTTCAATTTTGTTAAAAGAGAATTATTCTCTATATCCATCTTTCGCAAGATGGTTCAGACTATTTCTTCATTTACTTTTCTTTTATATAATTAAAGCAACGCGAGATTTGAGAAGAAGGCAATATGTCTCTGGCTTACTTACTTACTTACGAAGTATAGTATAGTATGGTATGGCATGACTTCGTAGAAAACTTAAATTATTTATTACTTACTCAACCCTTAACACCATAAGCTCCATTTCTATTATTAGAATTTAATAGAGAGTATTGTATATTAGATTTAACATGACCTCTTAACATTATAGTAGATAACCCTCTAAATGAAGAATCCACATTTTTTAAACCACCTATTCATTTCATTTTAAAAACAGATCTAGATGCAGTAAATCGTCTGGTTAATCTACCCTTAGCTTCTACCCTAATACCTGCCATTTTTCGGTGTTTTAAAGCCGAAAAGACATAATTATCTAATGAACTATAACTATCTATAGTCTGAGAGTTTTTAGAGTTGAATATGCTTAAATAATTACGTCAATGGTAATATCAAGGTATATCTCAAGGTAATTTTACCTCTTCACGTCAAGGGAAAATATTTAATAATAAATTATTTAAAGGATCTTTAACGCCATCAGTAAACATAGAGTTAATATTATCATTCCGTATTTTATTTTCAATGTAATTATCGTTTTTCTCTTTAATTAACCTTCTGACTCTCCTTACGTTTTGTATTTTTAGTTTTCTTAAAGAGGCTTTTAAAACCTTGTATAGTTTATTATCTCTATTTCTTAATTTTAAAGAAACAGCTTGCGTAAAAATATCACTATTTAAATGCATTTTTTTTAAATTAACCAGGTTAAATTCTATAGTTTTATTATACATATTCTGAACTAAATCTCTAAGATTTTTTAAAAAGACATTATTAGACTTAACTTGGTTTAACTTAAACAATAATCTATGTTTATATAAATTTTTAGTATATTTTCAATAGCATTTATACATGTAAAACTTATAATCTGGATAATTGAAAGTATAAAGATTGGCAATTTTATTAAAAAAGAAATATTTTTCATTGTCATTCAAGATATTTTTTTCAATTAAACTGGTTAAAGTTTCATACCATGTATTTATATTGCTATAGTATCGGTTTAATTTATTAACAAAATATATTAAATAAGCAAAATACCATTCTTCATAATGATTAGGTAAGTGTAAATACTCACCCAAAGTAAAAGGTCTATTAAAAGTCCTAACTTCTTGACCATTTCTATCAATATTTATAGATAATATCTTACATAATTTTTTAGGATAATATAAGCTCTTATGAATTTCTCTTAATTTTCTAGACAAGGACATTATTCTAGGGTTATAAACATGATATGTTATACTTAGTGTACTGTTAGTATGCTTAAAGGCACTTAACCCTACAAATGTTTTATTAGCAGATAATTTCTTATATCTAACTGGTAAATTATTAACTTTAAAGCCTTTAAGATTAAATTCCATATTAGAATAACTTTTTAATAAACGCAGAATATTTTTATCCGCAGATGGTATAGATTTAATAGTATTTTTATTGAAACAATAGATACTGTTAAGTCATTCTTGAGTTGCTGGTGTATAATGTCTAGTTGGACCTGTATCACTATATCTATGTTTAAAAGGTTTAAGTATCAATTTTTGGCTTTTTTTATTAAATAAAAAAGAAGTAGCTTCTTTTTTAAAGGGTACTTTTTGTAATTCCTCTTGCTTACGTAGTATGGCAGGCATACTTCGTAGAGCGGTAACTTTTTTTAATTCATTTCTTTGAATTTCCAATTCACTATTACACATAATTTATTTTTTTTTTGTTATATTTATGGATTTAGATGAATACCCTAAGCTCAACCTTTAAGTTCTAACGTCTCATCACAATTAAATTAGGATGAGAATTGAGTCTATTTCATTAATATATGTCTTGCTTCGCACGAATACATTAATTATTATTAGCCTATATTATTATATTAAAATATAATACAGGTAAAATTAATTTATAAAAGAAAAGTAATGTTGGGTTTAAAAAGGATATATCCAATTTATTAGTCGTTGAACGCTTTTACTTTTATATAAGTGTTTTATATTTTAAGTAAATTACGCTTCAAGTTAACTTTTTTGTTGATAAAAAAGTCTTTCTTGAAATTAACCCAATTATTACCAATAGGTTTATCACATCTTTGTTTAGATGTGTTTAACATTGGGGGACTAAAATCCCTAGCGTAGCTTTTTCAAAAATCCAAGACCTTTCCTTTCTGCATCTTGTGATCATATGCCCCGCTTACGCGACTGATAGACGTGTAAGTCAAACAGTAAAGCAAGATTAAGCCATTAAACTTGACAAGTAATAAACATAATTATATTATTAGTGTTCTTAACTATTCACATAAAGGGGTGTTTTACATCCCTATGTTTTTTTTAAATAGCATACTGAATAATATAACTAAAAACATTAAAAATTTAAAACTAATGTTTTAATTACATCTATTTTCCATATAGTTAAAATCTTACTTGATTTAAAAATGTTAGTTCTAACTTAATTAGATATATAGCTGGATTGGTTATAGCTTAAGCTATACCAAATAACAAACTAAAAATAAAGCAAAATATACCCAATTTCTCTACAGAGTAGAAAAATGCTATATTTTTCTGTCATAATATATTAAAATTACGACAATTTTACCAAATTAACTTTGGATACACCCAGGTACTTTTTATGGGATCTGTGCCCCGCATAAACTGCCTCCTAGCAATTGTTCCCTTAAGGTTAATCATTGTATTTATGGAGAGCGGAGGTTAGTTTCTACCCTATTTAACATCACCTCCTACGGAGGATAACGCCATATACTCTGACGTAGACTTTGTCTACCAATATGATTATATAAATAAAGGTGTTTCAATTTTGGACCTCTACTTTCTACCTTATTCTCTAAAAATCGTACAATATCATATCCAATTACTAGTAACAGTAAAGCTGCATAGGGTCTTCTCGTCTAACTAGAGGTAAACTGTATCTGCACAGTTATTCCAATTTCACTGAGCCAATCATTGAGACAGCTGTTGTATCGTTAAATCATTCATGCAAGACCGCATTTAACGGCCAGGGTATTCCGCTACCTTAGGACCCTCATAGGTAAGGCCGCCATTGATCGGGGTTTCCTTCAAAACCAAGCTTATATTAGTCAACTTAGAAAATCCGTTAACCAGCCGACATCGGGCAGAAATCACACTCAATACTTTGATTTATTATCTTACTGCAGAGTGCTTTGTTTTAATTAAACAGTCGTACAACACTATTCCATGCTTCCTATTCTTTACCTAATATTAATTAGGAGGAATGGCTCTCCTTATCCCGAAGTTACGGTAGTTAGTTTGCCGAGTTCCTTAATGATTGTTCACTCAAACGCCTTCGTATTCTCTACTAGCTTACTTGTGGTAGTTTTTAGGTACGGTTTTAGGAACCTATGGTGGGGTTTAGTTATTATTACATGAATATTTATTATTAAGCTAAATATAGCCTATTTGAGGCTATTTTAATATATTATTTATAATACTTAAAAGCTTTGGGTTTATAGTCTAGTTTAGACTTAGAGTTTATTGCATAATTTTAATAAAATAAACCCTCATATTATAACTACCGTTACTGTTTTTCCAGAACCTTCTTCACTGTTATGCAATCGGTTGTTACTTTGTAACCAAGTTTTGCTCATCGTTTAATCCCTTAGGTTGGTAAACTTAGAGGCCGTTACTTTATAAAAACCATAAGCTTTAGGCGGGGTTTCCCCTTTTCGTTACTCATGTCAGCATTCTCACTTGGGTTATCATTAAAGAAACCAATTTAACACAACTTCAACGTAGTTGAGCAGCTAAAATAATTATCAATAATTACTTCAACTGTGTTCTAAATTATTAAATCTCTATACAACTAATGTTCTTAAAAAGAATAGTCTAGATTTACCCAACGTTCTGCTACCCCATTAAATATACTATTTCAATAGAATATTAAATGGACAAGGTGTCGGTATATTGTTTAGATCCGTTAAATTTTCGGTGCAACTATCAAAGTAATTAAATAATTACTAAACCAGTGCTCTGTTACGAGATCTTCAAAAAATGAGCCGCTTCTAAGTCAATTTCCTAGTCGTATTAGATAGAAACTTCCTTAATTTCACTTAACAATAATTTTGGAACCTTAACTCTTGTTCTGGGCTGTTTCCCTTTAGACATACAACCTTATCGTACTATGTCCGATTATTCAATATTCATCATTGCCCTTCCGAGTGCGAATACTCACCGATAAAATCATCACGATCCCCCGATATATGCAAAATTATCTCATATCCATATGGCTAACTAAAAAGCATAGCCAGTAAAATATTAAAATAGTAGTTGCCTGAGATCACAGTTCTGTACCTGCTATGATGTAGTTTGAATTACCTACTTATATAGGTTTCGCAGAAAACCAGCTATCCTAGTCAGTGTTGTCTTTCACTAACTTACCACAGTTCTTCGGATATCTATACAACGATAAACCGTTCGGGCTTTTATAACCCTGACTGTAGTAAGATCACCAGGCTTCGGGTCTAATTTTAGATACTAATTCATTATTTCATAATTGGTTTATCTGGGCATTTCTGCTCGCATCTAATATTAACTCGCTGACCCATTATGCCAAAGGTACGCTCTTACTTTTTATTTAAATTTAACTCGAGCTGCTTATAAAACTACTATTTCTAACCTTTCCTTCACCGTACTTTTACGCTATCGCTTATATATTATATTTAGTCTTAGAGGAAGGTTCCCCTATATGTTCAAACAGGTTTTGCCCGTTTTACTTGCATTAGACTTTTCTACTTTCATTCACACTAATCATAGAATCTCGTTTGATTTCTTTTCCTGAAGTTACTAAGATATTTCGATTCACTTCGTTTATTATTGAATTTCTCTAAGAGTACATGTGAAAAAATTAAGCCTAAGTTTAGGCTTATTCACAATTTAAATTTTTAATTCCTGTTGGTGACTCTCTTTAATATATAGCCAGGTATCCCTAATAGTTTCTTTATATACTTTCCTATACTTTTTGTTTATTTGTATAGAAATATATTATAGATATCGTTTACACATACATTACTAATAGTACCGTATACACTAGTATTATATATAATAATAATCGGGTTATTATGATTCGAACATAACAGATCTTCTACCCAAAAGAAGCGTCTAACCACTTGACTTTAACCCGTTTTATATGAATAGATTAATTATCCTTAACATGTGATTTTCTATGTAAAAGAGCTAAATCTTATGAAAAAATATATTACGCTAGAATTATGAGTAATATTGCCGGTTTTACTACATAGTAAATATATAAAAATATACTAAAAATAGTTCAGAAAATATGGGATTTGAACCCATGTAATTATTTATAATTAAACAAGTTTCAAGCTTGCCGCTTTAAACCACTCAGCCAATTTTCTATTATTCTTTTATTTTTTTTTTATTTTTATTTATAATTAATACAATTGATTCCTCAGAGACTTGAACTCCGAACATATCCTTATCAAAAATATGCTTTACCAATTAAGCTAAGGAACCCTAACTAAACCTGAGTTTAGTTTGTCTGGGCTTTGTTAATACAAGAGCACTCAGATTTGAACTGAGACAATAAAGTTTGAAGCTTCATATTCTACCATTAAACTATGCTCTTGATATATTATCTTTAATAAATATATTTATTTTAATTAATTCTAAACATCGGAAAAGAGATGATTCGAACATCCAGGTGTATAACACAATATTTAGCAAATATCTCGCTTTACCTATAGCAACTTTTCCTATAATAATTATTATCTTTTTCTGGCTTACCTACGAAGTTATGCATACCATACTATACTATACTTCGTAAGTAAGTAAGTAAGCCAAAAGAAAAATAAAAGCGCAGGCCTAAAAAAAAAGAATAGCGCGCTCTGCCATACCATACTATACTATACTATACTTCGTAAGTAAGTAAGCAAGAAGTCTTCGAAGACGCAGCCGATTTTATTCTAATTTATTAAACTATAACGGGCCAGATCGGGCTCGAACCGACATATTCTTTCTTGACAAAAAAGCCCCTTACCATTAGGGTACTAACCCTTCATATTTTACAGTCAGTCGGATTTGAACCGACAAAAATCGTTTGGAAGACGAAAGTTTTACCATTAAACTATGACTGTTTTTATTATTTAAATATTTATTTAAGGGTGTTTTAACCTTAAAACCACCTTGCGGAGCACAAGTGCTGAACCCATACCATTTGTTTGGAAGACAATCCTACCATTCATGGAAACCAGTTTATATTTTTAAGACCTATGGGGGTCGAACCCATATAACAAAGATTAAAAGTCTCGTATTTTACCATTAAACTAAGATCTCTTTTATAAACTCCACTTTACGCTTATAAAAAACAAAAAATATAAAGCGCGGGAGAAATAAAATTATTTACTAACCTACTAACCATTAGTTAATTAATCGCCAGTATATCCTACAATATCTTCTTGCTTACTTACTTACTTACGAAGTATAGTATAGTATGGTATGGCATGAGACCTTTTATTATACCATATTTTTATTATGGTTATAGCAAAGGAAATTAAAAACTTATTTTATGAACCTCAATAATAGATAGAAATATATAAAAAAAGTCATACCACATCTACAAAATGTCAGTATAATATACCAGATTCTAAACCCAAATGATGATTTTCAGTTGAGTGGTAAGCCAGAACACGTCATAAACCCACTGCTATAAAAGCTGTACCTATCATAACGTGTACAAAAAATTTCAATAATTCACATTATTGTTTAGACTATGTCATCATATTAATTATCTTTAAATGAAATTATAATTTAAATAATATGTAGAGTTTAATGCCATTCTTTTACTTTAAGTATTTAAAGTAAGATAATATTTATTAGCTAGTCGTTGAACCTTTAGATACGTTAGTTACAATATCTACTAGGAAGCAAATTATCTTATAATAAGACTTTCTTGCTATTGACTCTATTTTCAATTTATAAATATATATTAACTTAAAACCCAAATATACCCTTTATAAATTCCACCTGTATTTGTTGTTTTTTTTTAATGCAATGGTTAATTTATTACAACATGAAGACTTTTAGCACAATCAGTAAAACTAGTACATATAGTTTTATTATTACTACTATCTGTATCAACAATATTCTTGCGTACGAAGTAAGAGCAGGCTTCACTTATTAACTTGTCAGTATTTCAATGATATCTCACTCCTTTAATTTCGTATGGGCTGTCTAATAAATAGATAGCTTCTATATTTATAAAAGATGGTAGAGTAATTAAGAGTTTATTTATTTTTATTATAAAGTACTTTTAAATTTATATATATATATAAAGGGGGCTACACATATGTTGGTTAACCCATGAAAGCCGGTACCAAAATAGAAACATGAACCAAAAATACCATCACTTATAGTAAAAGAAGACACAGTATATTCTATACCCTGGAAACCAGTAAATATTACTGCCAATACCACAGTAGCCACTAAACCATTTAAAGCTCCGGTTCGGTTTCCTTGTATTAAAGAATGGTGAGCATATGTTACAGTAACACCAGATGATAATAATATAACCGTATTAAGTAGTGGTAATTCAAACGGATTAATTGCTTCTATACCCATAGGTGGTCATTGAGCACCTAATTCTACGGTAGGTGCTAATGCACTATGAAAGTACGCTCAAAAGATAGCTAAAAAGAATAATGCTTCAGATACTATAAATAAAGCCACACCCATATTTAATCCTCTTTGGACTGCTAAGGTATGATTACCTAAATAAGTACCTTCACTAATAACATCCCGTCATCAGAAAGACATTGAAGAAATAAGTAAGACCAAAGCTAACAAAGCAAAATTTCCTGCATGTGGGAAAGCATGCATAGTTGATACTCCGCTAGTTGTTAATGTTAGTAAAGCCAAAGAAGTATAAATAGGTCAAGGTGACGGTGATACTAAATGAAAAGGATGAGCTTGAAAATTACTTCTCGTTATATTGGTCATTTATTAGTTTCTA
>LLCB01000405.1:0-43398 GCA_001414345.1 Hymenoscyphus infarciens
AATTTATAAAACGATTTAAAATTATAAACTAACTTATAATCTAGCTCTTAACTTAGTTTAAAAAATATGTCTAAAATAAAGTACTTAGAAGAAAAAATAAAAAGTCTAGAGAGAGTGTTTTTTTTTTCAAAGGCGATTTAAGAGACTTTTTACATATTAACTTTAATTAGTAATTATATATTAATAATCCTTATAATTAGGGCTACTAGCGTATAAGTTTTTAATATGTCACGTGACTAAAGTGGGTCACCTGGTGGGGCGTGGCTTTCGTACCAGGGTCGCTCTTGCCGAACACGGTACGCTACGTACAACTAGCTACGTAGTGGGCTTGGCGTACGCACGGGCCACCCCCACCTTCGACTTCGACTTCGACGACTTCGACGACTTCGACTTCGACTTCGACACTTCGACAACGACGACGACGACGACGACGACGATAACTCTCTATCGCCATCGCATCGCATTTGTTACTCGGCATCGGGCCGCTTATCGGCATCGTAATCTACATCGTATTCGTCGCGTTCGCTACCCCGGTCAATTCCACGTCGTCGAACAACATCGGCCAGTACAGGCACATTTCACAGTCAGACTTTTAACAGAGCGAATCAGAAGCCTCGGATTTGTCATCTACGTCATCGCTATCGCTATCGCTGTCGCTGTCACTGTCGCTGTCGCTTTTACGGTACGCACTGTTTCCACCCTTACTTCCTAAACTAACGTACGTGCCTTATAGTTTCCAACCGACCGTCTGACCGACCGACTGACCGACTAATCCAACCAATTAAATCAAGGCATACATACAGGGATAACGTCATTTAGGTCGGTAGAATAATTGGTAGAACATTCAGTGGAATAATCGGTAGAATCGGTAGAATTAGTGGAATTGGTGGAAGCAGGACTCGGGCATTCGACGAACCAGGGCATGTTGTATAAGAGTAGTGTAGCTACGTAATATACGCCTAATCACGTGATTTTAGTCTTTTTTGATATGTATTCGCTAGTGATAAATAGTTTTTAGTACTAATTTAAGGCTACTCTAATATTAAGTTACTAGTTTAAGGCGGGTCTAGAATTAAGTTGAACTAGTGTCCGACACTGACTTAACTCACCTGACCCGGTTCATAACCCGGTTCGACTCGCTGAAACGAGTTCGACTCGCTGAAACGAGTTAGGTTTTACTACTATAAATTATCTTAAGTTGGTTTTAAAGTATATTAAACCTAGTTCTTAAATCATTTTAAACTGCTTTAATCTAGTTTATAAACTAGCTTGAATACGCTTCTAGAATCGGTTTAAATCACCTTAAGTCGGGGTTGAACCGGATTCAACCCTGTCTCAAAACCCTCGCTAGTTGGCAGTAAAGTAGATATTAAGAAGTAGATATCGTTACTTACTTTACCTAGGTCTTTAAAGAGTATAACTAACTATCCTCTTCTAAAAACACTATTACCTACACCTACTATAAATAACTACTTAATAACGTCTAAGTATTAAAAAGATACTAAAAAGATACTAAAGTTATAAGATATCCTTATAATATATAATTGTTTTTAAGTAATAAGTCTTAATATTATAATATTAGTATTAAATTAGAAGTCTTATATAAAGTACTTAATATAACTATAATATAAATAGTAAAAGAAAGGCAAGTATATAGTACTTATTAGATATACTAATTAGGTAAAGAGAGGTAAATTAGGAAAGATATTCTTACCTTTATTATAATCTAAAACGTCTATAGTTAAAACTTCCTTATTCTTAATAACTTCTAATAACTATTAACTATTAACCTTTCTTAAGCCTAATAACTTTAATTCTTAAACTAATAAATACTTAAATAGTAGTAATAAATAGATAAGAATATAGACCTAAGAGTAATACTAGTACTAATTAATAGGACTTACTTAGAGAGAAGTAGAGAATTTAGTAAAACTATTATTAAGATATTAAGAATAGCTTACCTAAGATCTGCGAATATTCTTATAGCTTACTATTCTTCTTAAACCTTCTTAAGCCTTCTTAAGCCTTCTCTAAGTTCTGAATATCCTCTTTAAGCCTTCTTAAGCCTCCTCGAGCCTTCTTAAGCCTTCTCTAAGTTTTAAATCTAAGTTCTAAATATCCTTCTTAAGCCTTCTTAAACCTTCTCTAAGTTTCGAATCTAAGTTTTGAATATCCTTCTTAAGCTTCCTTAAACCTTCTCTAAGTTTTAAATCTAAGTTCTAAATATCCTTCTTAAGCCTTCTTATTAAGGCTCCTCTTTAATAATATATATAATAAATATATAATAATTTAGTTCTAGATAGATATATATAGTTAAGAAAGAATATAGATTAATAAGAGTAAGAGAGGTTTATTCTTATACTTAAGTAATATTTAATAGATACTAAGAAAACTATAATACTATAAATCTTAGAACCTATATATAGTACTAATCTAAATAATAACGTTAATAAATATCTAATAACTAACTAACTACCTCTTATTATTTATTATATACTTTACTACTAACTCGCGAGAGTTTTAAGTCAGGGTTAAATCGGGTTTAGAGGTAATTTAAACCGATTCTAGAAGCGTATTCGAGCTAGTTTATAAAATAGATTAAAGCAGTTTAAAATAATTTAAGAACTAGGTTTAACATACTTTAAAACCGACTTAAGATAATTCATAGTAGTAAAACCTAACTCGTTTTAGTAAGTTAAACTAGGTTAAGAACTAGGTTAGGTAAGTTAAGTTAGTATTAGATACTAGTTTAACTTAATTTTAGACCTACTTTAAACTAGTATTAACTTAGTATTAGAGTAGCGTTATATTAGTACTAAAAACTATTTAAAATTACTAGAGAATATATATAAAAAGACTGAAATCACGTAATTAGGTATATATTATATAGCTATACTACTCTTATATAATATGCCCTAGTTTATCGAATACCTAAGTCCTACTTCTACTAATTCTACTAATTCTACTAATTCTACTAATTCTACCGATTATTCTACTAAATATTCTACTAAATATTCTACTAACTTAAATAACGTTATCTCTATATATATACCTTAATATAATTAGTTAGATTAGTTAGTTAGTTAGTTAGAAACTATAAGGCTTATATATTAGTTTAGAAAGTAAGAATAGAAATAGTATATACTATAAAAATAATAGTAATAGTAATAATAATAATAATAGTAATAGTAATAATATAGATAATAAATCTAATACTTCTAATTTGCTCTACTAAAAGTCTAACTATAAAATATACCTAAATTATTAAAAAATAAGAGATATATTATTATTATTTAATAATATAGAATTAACTAAGATAATAAATATAATAAAGATAATATAGATTATAATACTAATAAGTAGCTTAATACTAAGTAATAAATATAATATAATAGTAAGAGAGAGTTATTATTATTATTATTATTATTATTATTAAAGTATTAATATTAAAGTATTAAAGTCGAAGTATTAAAGTTAAAGTATTAAAGTTATTAAAGTTAAAGGTAGAGGTAGCCTATATACTAGGTCTTAGTAGTTATATAGCTAGTTATACGTCGTATACCGTATTTAATAAGAGTAACTCTAGTATAAAAGCTATACTCTACTAAGTAACCTACTTTTATTATATAACTTACTAAACCTATATACTAGTAGCTCTAAATTTAAGGATTATTAATATATACTTACTAATTAAAGTTAATATATAAAAAGCTACTTAAATTACCTTTAAAAAAAAAACACTCTTTCTAGACTTTTTATTTTTTCTTTTAAGTACTTTATTTTAAATATATTTTTTAAACTAAGTTAAAAGCTAGATTATAAGTTAGTTTATAATTTTAAATCGTTTTATAAATTAATTTCTTACTTTAAATTATTTTATAAATTAGCTTAAATTACTTTAAATCGTTTTATAAATTAGTTTCTTACTTTAAATTATTTTATAAATTAACTTAAATTACTTTAAATTGTTTTATAAATCGGTTTCTTACTTTAAATCGTTTTATAAAATATATTAAAGCTACTTTAAGAAATAACTAATATCTTAAACTAGTATTAAACTAGTATTAAGTCTAAGTTAATACTAGCTTAAAACCCTAGTAGAGGGTATATAAGTACTTAGTATAACTAAAAAGAAAGAGAAACTATTAAGAAGAAGGATATTATTAAATTAAGATTATACTATAATAATAGATAGTTCTATTACTAATACTAAGAAATAAAATAAAATTTAATAATACTATTATAAGAACTATTATAATATAGGAATTACCTAAGTTATAAATCTAGTAGAAAAGTAGTAAGCTAAGTCTAACCTTTATTTTAATAATAACTATATTTTATATAAGTCTTTAGACTATAGTAGAGTAGCTTAGTAAGATTATCTTTTCCTCTTATTTATAATATATAGCTAATATTAGAATATATAATATTTCTTCTAAAATACCTAGGCCTAGACTAGATTATATAAATAGTAGAAACTAGTAAAAGTATAATATAGTAAAAGAGTTTTATAATTAGATAGAAATTTATAACTAGATAAGACTTTATAACTAAGTAGAAATATATTAAGAGATTAAGCTAATAACCTTAGAAGCTAGCTAGCTAGAGTTAACGATTTAGAAGCTTAAATTAGAAGTAAATCTATTTTTAATTCTCTTAAATACTTTTATATAATTAAGTATAATATAATTAAGTAGTATAATATAATCTAGATTACTAAATAACTTAAACTATTTCTTAAAATAATTTAAGCTATTTTTTAAAATAACTTAAACTATTTCTTAAAATAATTTAAGCTATTTTTTAAAATAATTTAAGCTATTTCTTAATATAGTTTAACTTAAGATTAATACTAGTTTAAACTACTAAAATAGTTCTAAATTATTAAAATAACTTAGGTTTTACTACTATAAAATATCTTAAGTTAGTTTTAAAGTATATTAAATCTAATTCTTAAATTAATTTAAACTAATTTAATCTATTATAGAAATATTTTATAAAATAGCTTAAATATGTTTTATAAATTAGTCTAAGTTACCTTAAGTTAAGGTTAAACTAGATTTAACCCTAACTTAAAACCCTTACTAGTTAATAGTAAAGTAGTTATAATTATAAGTAAGCTTTCTTAAAACTATATTTAGTAAAATATAAGTTTCTTAATAATATAAGTAAAGTCTTTTAATTTAAGAGTTTTTTTTACTAATTCTTATATCTTACTATATCTAATACTTCTTATTAGTTTATAGAAGATTATTATAGTTTAACTCTAACTTTTAAATTAAGATACTATTAAATATAAAAGAATAATCTAATACTCTTTTTACTAGTACTTAGAATAATAGTCTTATTTAAGATCTAGATATATAATAAGAATCTAAATAGTATAGAGATATAAAGCTATATTTAATAGAGAGATAGTACTTTAATACTTTATAATATTACTTAGAATATACTTAATAAAATTAAAATCTCTTTACTCTTATATATACTCTATAAGTAATATAAAAAGTACTTTTATTTAATAGATAATATTAAAATTAAATACTATAGATAGTTAAAGAGTAATATATAATATATATAAAAGTATTCTAGCTAATAGAGATATAATTAAATAAGAGATTATACTTTTAATTTAAGAGACTTTTATACTTATTTAGTAGATAATACTAATATTAGATACTTAAGCTAGTAATATATATAGATATATATATATATATAAAAGTCTTCTAGCTAGTAGAGATATAAGTAAATAAGAGATAAGAGATTTTAATCTTAATTTAAAAGACGTTTAGAAGGCTTTTAATAAGCTTATTTACGTCTTATATATATAAGTATATATCTAATTATAAGAATATTAAGCTCTAGATATAAAATAAGTATAATTTAAGCTCTTTTCTAGTATATTTAGAGTATATATATAATAGTATATATAAGTACTTTTAAAGTATAAATAAAATAGACGTAGCTAAAGAGACTACTTAGATTAGTTAATACTTTACTACTAACTAGCGAGGGTTTTAAGCTAGGGTTGAATTAGGTTCGAAGGTGATTTAGACTAAGTCTAGAAGCGTGTTCGAGCTAGTTTATAAAATAGATTAAAGTAGTTTAAAATGATTTAAGAACTAGGTTTAACATGCTTTAAAACCGACTTAAGATGATTTATAGTAGTAAAACGCGACTCGTTTTAGCGAGTCGAACCGGGTCAGGTGAGTTAAGTTAGTGTCGGACCCGCCTTAAACTAGTTTAACTTAGTTCTAGACCTGCCTTAAACTAGTATTAACTTAGTTCTAGACCCGCCTTAAACTAGTAGTAACTTAGTATTAGAGTAGCGTTAAATTAGTACTAAAAACTAGTCAAAATCACTAGCGAATATATATAAAAAAAGACTGAAATCACGTGATTAGGCGTATATTACATGGCTACACTACTCTTATACAATATGCCGTGGTTCGTCGAATGCCCGAGTCCTGCTTCTACCAATTCTACTAATTCCACTAATTCCACCAATTCCACCGATTATTCCACCGATTATTCCACCGAATGTTCCACCGAATGTTCCACCGACCCAAATGACGTCATCCCTGTATGTATGCCTCGATGTGATTGGTTTAATCGGTCGGTCGGTCGGAAACTATAAGGCACGTACGTCAGTTCAGGAAGTAAGGGTGGAAACAGTACGTACCGACAGCGACAGCGATGACGTAGATGACAAATCCGAATTCGCTAGGGGACTAATTCGAGGGCACTGATTCGCTCTGCCGAAAGTCCGACCGTGAAATATGCCTAAATCGTCGAAAAAGAAGGGGTATGTTGTTGTTGTTCGACGACGTAGAATTGACCGGGGTAGCGAACGCGACGAATACGACGTAGATTACGATGCCGATAAGCAGCCCGGTGCCGAGTAACGAATACGATGCGATGGCGATAGAGAGTTATCGTCGTTGTCGTCGTCGTTGTCGTCGTCGTTGTCGTCGTCGTTGTCGTCGTCGTTGTCGTCGTCGTTGTCGTCGTCGTCGTCGTCGAAGTGAAGTGTCGAAGTGTCGAAGTATCGAAGTGTCGAAGTATCGAAGTCGTCGAAGTCGAAGTCGAAGGTGGGGGTGGCCCGTGTGCTAGGACTTGGCGGTTACGTAGCTAGTTGTACGTAGTGTACTGTGTTCGGCAAGAGCGACCCTGGCACGAAAGCTACGCCCTACCATGTGATCTACTTTCGTCACGTGACATACTAAGGACTAGTAGCCCTAAAATTAAGGACTACTAGAATATAAAAATTATATAAGGCTTATATGTAAAAAGCCGCTTAAATCGTGTAAGAATGGTCACGTGATGAAGCAGTCAGGGAGTGAATATGTATGAATTATATGTATATATGAATGTGTGGGTATATGTGTATGTACACCTTATTTTCATCTTTTCGGTGTGCCAAAGGCCCCCTTATAAGTATAGACCGAAGGCTTAGTAGTCTTGGCGCGCGGAACCAGGTGTCGAATTAGGTCCGTAGCACGTAATATCTACTAAGGTACTATAGTAGACTTATACTAATCCAGCGATTTCTTTATACTTTTAGAATAAAGAGCTAAAATAAAGGATCCTTTGTTTTAGGTTCACATATTAATACGTTACTCTAGAGCGCCCCTAACACGTTATAGACGCGTGGTTATATGACACACTTATTAGGCTTACTAAATAGGCCTATATAAGATTGAGTACATGATCCTAGGTAGCCTATAGTATAGGTTATAAATTATTTATAATAATTTTATTATCTTAAACTTAAATACTTTAAATCCTTAATTTATTAATCTTATATTATTATATATATTATATCCTCTTATAAGGTAGATATATATATATCTTAAGTACTATATCTATCTTATATTATTATATATATTTTAGCTATTTTTAAGCTAATTTACTATTAGTTAAAAGAGTAAGTATAGTAGTAGTATTATTAGTTATAAGTTTATTAAAGTAGTCTACTAGGTTATTTAAGTAGAGTACTTCTTTAATAACTTCTTTATAAGTTATATATTCAGCTTTATAGCTAGATATAGTAATAGTTTTCTATATTATAGTATTCTAGCTAATAATATAGCTACTAGTACTTTTTTAACCTATAATATAATCTCTCTAATCTATATTAGTAAAGGCTTTTAAGTCTAGTCTATTATCTATAGTATTATAGTATAGCCCTAGAGTAGGCTTATAATTTAGATATTTCTATATCCTTTCTAAAGCTCTAAAGTAAGCTATACTAAGATTAGACATAAATCTAGCATATCTATTAACTATAAAAGTACTTTACTACTAACCCGCGAGGGTTTTAAGTCGGGGTTAAATCGGGTTTAACCCTGACTTAAGGTGATTTAGACCGATTCTAGAAGCGTGTTCGAGCTAGTTTATAAACTAGATTAAAGTAGTTTAAAATAATTTAAGAACTAGGTTTAATATGCTTTAAAACCGACTTAAGATAATTCATAGTAGTAAAACCTAACTCGTTTTAGCGAGTTGAACTCGTTTTAGTAAGTTAAACTAGGTTATAAACTAGGTTAGGTAAGTTAAGTTAGTATTAGATACTAGTTTAACTTAATTCTAGACCCGCTTTAAACTAGTAGTAACTTAGTATTAGAGTAGCCTTAAATTAGTACTAAAAGCTAATTATCACTAGTAAATATATATAAAAAAAGACTAAAATCACGTAATTAGGCGTATATTACGTAGCTATACTACTCTTATATAACATGTCTAAATACCCAGGTCCTACTTCTACTAATTCTACTAATTCTATAGATTCTACTAATTATTCTACTAAATATTCTACTAAATGTTCTACTAACCTAAATAACATTATCCCTATATATATACCTTAATTTAATTAGTTAGATTAGTTAGTTAGTTAGTTAGTTAGTTAGTTAATTAGAAACTATAAGATATATACGTTAGTTTAGAAAGTAAGAGTAGAAATAGTATATACTATAAAAGTAATAGTAATAGCAATAGTAATAATAATAACATAGATAATAAATCTAATACTTCTAATTCGCTAGATAACTAATTTAAGGCTTCTAATTTACTCTACTAAAAGTCTAACTATAGAATATACCTAAATCGTTAAAAAATAAGGAGTATATTATTATTATTTAGTAACGTAGAAATAACTAGAGTAGTAAATATAACGAATATAACCTAGATTATAATACTAATAAGTAGCTTAATACTAAGTAAGGAATATAATATAATAGCGATATTAATAGATAGTTATCGTTATTATTATTATTATTAAAGTAAAGTATCAAAATAAAGTATTAAAGTTAAAGATATTAAAGTCGAAGTTATTAAAGTCGAAGGTAGAGGTAGAGGTAGCTTATACGCTCGTAGGTCTTAGTAGTTATATAGCTAGTTATATATAGTATACTATATTCGACAAGAGCAACCTTAGTATAAAAGCTATACTCTACTATATAACCTACTTTAGTTATATAACTTATTAAATTTATATACTAATAGCCTTAAATTTAAAGACTACTAGAATATAAAAATTATATAAGGTTTATATATAAAAAGCTACTTAAATCGCCTTTAAAAAAAAAAATACTCTCTTTAGACTTTTTTCTTCTAAGTACTTTATTTTAGATATATTTTTTAAACTAAGTTAAGAGTTAGATTATAAGTTAGTTTATAATTTAAATCGTTTTATAAATTGCTTTCTTACTTTAAATCGTTTTATAAATTAGCTTAAATTCCCTTAAAAAATCGTTTTATAAATTAGTTTCTTACTTTAAATCGTTTTATAAATTAGCTTCTTACTTTAAATTATTTTATAAATTAGCTTAAATTGTTTTATAAATTAGGTTAAATTACCTTAAATCATTTTATAAATCGGTTTCTTACTTTAAATTGTTTTATAAATCGTATTAGAGCTACTTTAAGAAATAACTTATATCTTAAACTAGTATTAAACCGGTATTAAGTCTAAGTTAATACTAGCTTAAAACCCTAGTAGAGAGCATATAAGTAATATTAGGTCTAGTTTTAGTACTAAGGTACGTATATACTCGCTCGCTTTTACTTAAACCTAGTTTAAATCGGTATTGAATCGATTTTAATAGGTTTAGAATAGGTTCTAAATAGGTTTAGAACCTCTTTAAATAGGTTTAGAACCTATTTAGAACTTATTCAGAACCTATTCAGAACTTATTTAGAACCTATTTAGAACCTATTTAGAACTTATTTAGAAAGGTTCCGAACCTATTCTGAATTATAGAAACGTTTAGAGCTATTACTAGACTATAGTTCAGAGAGGTTCCGAACCTATTCTAAGTAGTTCTAAGTAGCTTAAGCTATTCTATTATTATAACTAATGTTAGCTTTAGTATATACTAGCTATATCTTAGTAGTATATTAATACCTAAAAAGTACTTAGAAGAAAAAATAAAAAGTCTAGAGAAAGTGTTTTTTTTTAAAGACGATTTAAGCGACTTTTTATATATTAACTTTAATTAGTAAGTATATATTAATAATCCTTAGAATTAGAGCTATAAGTATATAAAAAATAAAAGTTATATAACTAAAGTAGGTTATATACTATACTGCCGAACCGCTATTTACTCAACTCTGGTTCGACTCTGGTTCAACTCTGGTTCGACTCTAATTAGGCTCCGATTCAAATCAAGGTTAACTAAGGATTGGATTATGTTCTAAGTAGCTTAGAACCAGTTTAGAACTAGTTCGGAACCAGTTTAGAGCCAGTTTAGAGCTAGTTTAAAACTAGTTTAGAACTAGTTTAGAACTAGTTTAGAACTAGAGCTAAATTAGTTTAGAACCAGAGCTAAATTAGTTTCTTCATCTATAATACCTTAAACGCATCTAATTCAGAGTCGACTTTAGTTCTAAACTAGTTTAGAACTAGTTTAGAACTAGTTTAGAACTAGTTCAGAACTAGTAGAACTAGCTTAGAACTAGTTTTAAGCTAGTTTTAAGCTAATATCGAAAAAGAATTAAAAGAGCTTAAAAAATAGACTTAAATTTTAAAATCACATAAAAAGGTGTATATTACGTAGCTACACTACTCTTATATAATATACCTGACCAGGTCCTACTTCTACTAATTCCACCAATTCCACCAATTCCACTAATTCCACCAATTCCACCAATTCCACTGATTATTCCACCGATTATTCCACCGATTATTCCACAGATTGTTCTACTAACTCGAATGACGTCATCTATATATATATGCTACACTGTGATTAGTTGGATCGGTCGGTCGGTCGACAACTATAAGGCACGTACGTCAGTTCAGAAAGTAAGAGTAGAAATAGTACGTACTATAAAAGCGATAATAATAGCGACAGCGATAACGTAGATAACAAATCTAATACTTCTAATTCGCTAGGCAACTAATTTAATAGCTCTAATTTACTCTACTGAAAGTCTAACCGTAAAATATGTCTAAATCGTCGAAAAAGAAGAGGTATATTATTATTATTCGATAACGTAGAATTAACTAGAGTAGCGAACGCGACAAATACAACGTAGATTATAATACTAATAAGTAGCCTAATACTAAGTAACAAATGCGATATAATAGTAAGAGATAGTTATTATCGTTATTGTCGTCGTCGTTGTTAAAGTAAAGTATCGAAGTCGAAGATGTCGAAGTTAAAGTCGAAGTTAAAGGTAGAGGTAGAGGTGGCTTATGCGTCCGTAGGTCTTAGCGGTTACGTAGCTAGTTATATGTAGTATACCGTGTTTAGTAAAAGCGACCCTAGTACAAAAGCCACGCTCTACTATATAACCTACTTTAGTTACGTGACTTTAACTTTTTATATACTTATAGCTCTAATTCTAAGGATTATTAATATATAATTACTAATTAAAGTTAATATATAAAAAGTCGCTTAAATCGCTTTTAAAAAAAAAAACACTCTCTCTAGACTTTTTATTTTTTCTTCTAAGTACTTTTTAGGTATTAATATTATAAGAATGGTCACGTGATAAAGCAGTCAGGGAGTGAATATATATGAATTATATATATATATGAATGTATAGGTATGTGTATATATACGCCTAATTTTTTTTTATCTTTTTAGTATACTAAAGGCCTCCTTATATAGACCGAAGGCTTAGTAGTCTTAGTGCGCGGAACCAGGTGTAGAATTAGGTCTATAGCACGTAATATCTACTAAGGTAGTGGACTTATACCAATCTAGCGATTTCTTTATACTTTTAAGATAAAGAGCTAAAATAAAGGATCTTTTATTTTAGGTCTATATATCAACGCGTTACTCTAGAGCGCCTCTAACACGTTATAGACACGCGGTTATATAACACACTTATTAAGCTTACTAAATAGGCCTATATAAGATTAAGCACGTGATCCTAGGTAGCCTATAGCGTAAGTTATAAATTATTTATAATAATTTTATTATCTTAGACTTAAATACTTTAAATCCTTAACCTACTAATCTTATATTATTATATATATTACAAATATACTACTAAGATATAACTAGTATATACTAAAGCTAGTATTAGTTATAATAGAATAACTTAAGCTACTTAGAACTACTTAGAATAGGTTTAGAATAGGTTTAGAACCTCTCTAAATAAGTTCTAAATAGGTTTAGAACCTTTCTAAACTATAGTCTAGCTATAGCTCTAAACGTTTCAACAATTCAGAATAGGTTTAGAACCTCTCTAAATAAGCTCTAAATAGGTTTAGAACCTTTCTAAACTACGGTCTAGCTATAGCTCTAAACGTTTCTATGATTTAGAATAGGTTTAGAACTTTTCTAAACTATAGTCTAGCTATAGCTCTAAACGTTTCAACGATTCAAAGAGGTTTAGAACCTATTCAGAACCTATTCCAAACCTATTCAGAACCTATTCAGAACCTATTCAGAATCTATTCAGAACCTATTCAAAACCTATTCAGAACCTATTCAGAATCTATTCAAAACCTATTCCGAACCTATTCAGAACCTATTCCGAACCTATTAAAATCGATTTAATACCGATTTAAACTAGGTTTAAGTAAAAGCGAGTGAGCATATACGTAGTAGAGCGTAGCTTTTATACTAGGGTCGCTCTTACTAAACACGGTATACTACGTATAACTAGCTATATAACTGCTAAGACCTATAGACGTATAGGCTACTCCCACCTTCGACTTCGACTTTAATACTTTGACTTCGATATCTTCGACTTCGATACTTTACTTTAATAATAACGACGACAACGACGATAATAACTCTCTATCGCTATTATATTATATTTATTACTTAGTATTAGGCTGCTTATTAGTACTATAATCTACGTTGTCTTCGTTATATTCGCTACCCTAGTCAATTCTATATTATTAAATAACATTAGCTAGTATAGATATATTTTATAGTTAGACTTTTAATAGAGTAAATTAGAAGTATTAAATTTATTATCTATATTATCTCGCTATTACTATTACTATTACTTTTATAGTATATACTATTTCTACTCTTACTTCTTAAACTAATATACGTACCTTATAGTTACTAACTAACTAACTAACTAACTAACTAACTAACTAATCTAACTAATTATAATATAGTATATATATATAGATAATGTTATTTAGATTAGAGGAATATTTAGTAGAATATTTAGTAGAATAATTAGTAGAATAATTAGTAGAATTAGTAGAATTAGTAGAATTAGTAGAAGTAGAACCTAGCTATTTAGATATGTTATATAAGAGTAGTATAGCTATATAATATATACCTAATTATGTGATTTTAAATTTAACTCCTTTTTTAAGCTCTTTTTCTAGCTCTTTTGTTTTTAAGTCTTTTTTAATACTAGCTTAAAACTAGCTTAAAACTAGTTCTAAACTAGTTCTAAACTGCTTTAAAATATAATTTAACCTTAGTTTAACTTTAATTTAAATTAGAGTTAAATTAGAGTTAAATTAGAGTTGAATTAGAGTTAAATTAGAGTTGAATTAGAGTTAAATTAGAGTTAAGTAAATAGTAGTTTAGTAGTATAGTATATTAAAAACCTTACTTCTTATTAATAAGTAGTAATATTCTCTTTAGTAGCTTAGTCTTTGTTTTTATCTAAGTATAAGCCTAGTTCTATAAGTATAAATATAAGGGTTAGTTTATCTTTATTAAATTTAGTTTTACTATTAGCTAGATATTTGTTTTAATTTATAGTAAGTATTTAATTACTAATATTATATTTTATTTCTATTCTTAAGAACTAGTTTATAAGACTTAAATATTATATTTTTAGTATCTTACTTATATTAGATATAATATTATTTATATCTTTCTTATTAGGTCTAGTTATTATTAAGTTATTTATATAGTATATAATAATAACTTTAGTAATTCTATTAAGAAAAATATATTAGTTATATAATAAGACTATAAAACCTAGCTTAGAGTAAATATCTACTA
Organism: Hymenoscyphus infarciens; assembly: GCA_001414345.1. NCBI lineage: Eukaryota > Fungi > Ascomycota > Leotiomycetes > Helotiales > Helotiaceae > Hymenoscyphus > Hymenoscyphus infarciens. The sequence continues at coordinate 14,436 of LLCB01000405.1, forward strand.
TAGCTTAGGTAATTATTTTAGTCTATATAAGGCCTTATTAAGTTTATAAACCTTATTATCTACTTTAAAGTATAGATATCTTTATCTATATTAGTATATATAAACACGTTTTTAATATTATATTAATATAAATACTATTTATTTATTATAGCTAGTAGGAATACTAGTCTATATATTTTAAGTTTATATATAGTAGAGAATATTTCTAAGTAATTAATACCTAAAACTTAATTAAATCCTTATACTACTTATCTAGCCTTATATTTTATAATATTATTATTAAAGTTAGTTTTAATTTTATACTTAGTATACCTACGTATATATCTACTCGCTTTTACTCAAACCTAGTTCAAATCAGTATTAAATCGATTTTAATAGGTTCGGAATAGGTTCTAAATAGGTTCGGAATAGGTTCTAAATAGATTCTAAATAGGTTCTAAATAGGTTCGGAATAGGTTCTAAATAGGTTCTAAACCTCTCTAAATCGTTGAAACGTTTAGAGCTATAGCTGGACCGTAGTTTAGAAAGGTTCCGAACCTATTCAGAGCTTATTCAGAGAGGTTCCGAACCTATTCCGAATCATTGAAACGTTCGGAGCTATAGCTAGACCGTAGTTCAGAAAGGTTCTAAACCTATTCAGAGCTTATTCAGAGAGGTTCCGAACCTATTCCAAATCGTCGAAGCGTTTAGAGCTATAGCTGGACCGTAGTTTAGAAAGGTTCCGAACCTATTCAGAACTTATTTAGAGAGGTTCTAAACCTATTCTAAGTAGTTCTAAGTAGCTTAAGTTATTCTATTATAACTAATACTAGCTTTAGTATACTTAGTATACTAGTTATATCTTAGTAGTATATTAATACCTAAAAAGTACTTAGAAGAATAAAAAGTCTAGAGAGAGTGTTTTTTTTTTCAAAGGCGATTTAAGCGACTTTTTATATATTAACTTTAATTAGTAATTATATATTAATAATCCTTAGAATTAGGGCTATAAGCATATAAAAAGTTAAAGTCACGTGACTAAAGTGGGTCACATGGTGGGGCGTGGCTTTCGTACCAGCGTCGCTCTTACCGAACACGGTGCGCTACGTACAACTAGCTACGTAACCACCAAGACCTACGAACGCACGGGCCACCCCCACCCCCACCTTCGACTTCGACTTCGACTTCGATAACTATCTCTCGCCATCGCATCGCATTCGTTACTCGGCATCAGGCCGCTTATCAGCATCGTAATCCACGTCGTCTTCGTCGCATTCGCTACCCCGGTCAATTCCACGTCGTCGAACAACATCAGCTAGTACAGGCACATTTCACGGTCGGACTTTTAGCAGAGCGAATAAGAAGCCCCGAATTGGTCACCTAGCGAATCAGAAGCATCGGATTTGTCATCTACGTCATCGCTATCGCTATCGCTATCGCTCTTACAGTACGTACTGTTTCCACGCTTACTTCCTAAACTAACGTGCAGGCCTTATAGTTTCCGACCGACCGACCGACCGACCGACCAAGTAGCCGATTAAACCAATCACATCGAGGCATATATACAGGGATGACGTCATTTGGGTCGGTGGAATAATCGGTGGAATAATCGGTGGAATAATCGGGGGAATTGGTGGAATTAGTCTAGGCATTCAGGCATGTTACGTAAGAGTAGTATAGCCACGTAATATACACCTTTTCACGTGATTTTAAAATTCAAGTCCTTTTTCAAGCTCTTTTAATTCTTTTTCAATACTAGCTTAAAACTAGCTTAAAACTAGTTCTAAGCTAGTTCTACTAGTTCTAAACTAGTTCTAAACTGGTTTCGAACTAGTTCAGAACTAAAGTCGACTCTGAATTAGATACGTTTAAGGTATTACAGATGAAGAAACTAATTTAGCTCTAGTTTTAAACTAATTTAGCTCTAGTTCTAAACTAGTTCCAAACTAGTTCCGAACTAGTTCTAAACTGGTTCTAAACTAGCTCTAAACTAGCTCTAAACTGGCTCTAAACTAGTTCTAAACTAGTTCTAAACTAGTTCCGAGCTGCTTAGAATATAATCTGATCCTAGGTTAACCTTGATTTAAATCAGAGCTGAATTAGAGTTAAACCGGAGTCGAACCGGAGTTAAGTAAATAGCGGTTCGACAGTATAGTACCTATCTTTTAAAGGTATTCTATTACTAGGTAAGTCTACTAGATCCTAAGTGTTTTATAACTCTAGTTTATCTACTTCTAGTTTTATAGTATAAACTTATTTAGTATTATTAATATTAGATGAAGCCTTTTTATAATTAGTAGGCTTATTATTAATATTAGCTACTAGAGCTAGCTCGTCTATATTATCTATATTATAAAGATTATTTAGTTTATTAGATTCGGGCTTATTTATTTTAAGACTATTAAGTCTAGTATTATTTATGTCTAGTTCTTCTAAGTTACTAGTTATAGTTAATATGTCTTTATTAGACTTATTAATATCTATATTATTAGTCTTAATATTATTTATATTAAAATTGCTAAAATTAGATATATGATTAGACGTGTTTTTAATTCTAATCTTATTTATATCTAATTCTTTTAGATTAGAGTTTTTTCTATCTTCTAATAGACTAGTATCTATATAATTACTATTTTTATAATATCTAAAAACTTATTTTCTATTATATATATGTCTTTAACCTAAATAGGTTTTTTAAGTATAATATTATAGATCTTATATAAGTTTTTATTAAAGCTTATTAGTATAGCTTTATTAGCTTTTTTATCTAGCTTTTTAATACTATTTTATTTATTCTTATAATAAGTTATAAAACTAAATGTCTTTATATTACCTATATAAGGTTGTTCTTTATATTTAAGTTTATAAGGAGTTTTATAGTCTAATTTAGAGTAAGGTGCTTTATTATATAAATAAGTAGCTATTAATATAGCTTTTCTCTAAAATATAAAGAGTAAGTTAGCTTAATATAAAAGATATCTAGCTTTATTAAGTATAGTATAATTTATTCTCTTTATTAAACTATTAGGTTTAGAAGTATAAATAAGTAATAATTAATATATTATTTTATATTCTTTTAAATAGGTATTAAATTTATTATTAACGAATTTAGTACTATTATTTATACTAAATATTCTTATATACTTTACTACTAACCCGCGAGGGTTTTAAGTCGAGGTTGAATCGGGTTCAGAGGTGATTTAAACCGATTCTAGAAGCGTATTCGAGCTAGTTTATAAAATAGATTAAAGCAGTTTAAAATAATTCAAGAACTAGGTTTAATATACTTTAAAACCGACTTAAGATAATTTATAGTAGTAAAACCCGACTCGTTTCAGCGAGTTAAACTCGTTTCAGCGAGTCGAACCAGGTTATAAACCAGGTTAGGTAAGTTAAGTCAGTGTTAGACACTAGTTCAACTTAATTCTAGACCCGTCTTAAACTAGTAGTAACTTAGTATTAGAGTAGCCTTAAATTAGTACTAAAAACTAATTATTACTAGCGAATATATATAAAAAAAGACTAAAATCACATAATCAGGCGTATATTACGTAGCTATACTACTCTTATATAACATGCCTAAATGCCCGAGTCCTGCTTCTACTAATTCCACTAATTCCACCGATTCTACCGATTATTCCACTAAATATTCCACTAAATATTCCACCGATTGTTCCACCGACCCAAATGACGTCATCCATGTATATATGCCACGCTGTGATTGGTCAGATCGGTTAGTCGGTCGGTCGGTCGAAAACTATAAGGCCTGTACGTCAGTTTAGAAAGTAAGAGTAGAAACATTACGTACTATAAAAGCGACAGCGACAGCGACAGCGACAGCGATAGCGATAACGTAGATAACAAATCCAATGCTTTAGATTCGCTAAGTAACCAATTCAGAGCTTCTTATTCGCTCTACTAAAAGTCCGACCATAAAATGTGCCTATACTAGCCAATGTTATTCGACGACGTAGAATTGACTAGGGTAGCGAATGCGACGAATACGATCTGGATTACGATGCCGATGCCGAGTAAGAAATACGATACGATAGCAATAGATAGTTATCATCGTCGTCGTCGTCGTCGAAGTAAAGTGTCGAAGTCGAAGATATCGAAGTCGAAGATGTCGAAGTCGAAGATGTCGAAGTCGAAGTCGAAGGTAGGGGTGGCCCGTGCGCTAGGTCTTAGCGGTTACGTAGGTAGCTAGTTGTACGTAGCGCACCGTGTTTAGTAAGAGCGACCCTAGTATAAAAGCCACGCCCCACCATATAACCCACTTTAGTCACGTGACTTACTAAATTTATACTCTAGTAGCCCTAAATTTAAGAACTACTAGAATATAAAAATTATATAAGGTTTATATGTAAAAAGCCGCTTAAATCGCCTTTGAAAAAAAAAACACTCTCTCTAGACTTTTTTTCTTTCTTCTAAGTACTTTATTTTAGATATATTTTTTAAACTAAGTTAAGAGCTAGATTATAAGTTAGTTTCTAATTTTAAATCGTTTTATAAATTAGGTTAAATTACCTTGAATCGTTTTATAAATCGGTTTCTTACTTTAAATCGTTTTATAAATCGGTTTCTTACTTTAAATCGTTTTATAAATCGACTTAAATTACTTTAAATCGTTTTATAAAACGTATTAGAGCTACTTTAAGAAATAACTTATATCTTAAACCGGTATTAAACCGGTATTAAGTCTAAGTTGATACTAGCTCAAAACCCTAGTAGAGGGCATATAAGTACTTATTATTTATATTATTTTCTTCTTTATTCTTAAATTCTTTAAAAGCTATAAAAGTCTTATTTTTACTTTTAAGTAATTTAACTTCTAAGAACCTAGAGTGCTTATCTAAAAAGGTTATAAAGTATTTATAGTTATTATAAGTCTTAGGTTTTATAAGACTATATAGATTACTACTAACTTTTTCTAATAGACTAAAGACTCTACTGCTTATTAGTTTATTTATCTTATTAGTAAATTTACTTTTAAGATAGTTTTTATAATTAATAATACTATTGTCTATATCTTTATTAGATATAATATTATTATAACCTTTTATAGTATTAATAATCTTATTTAATACTTATAGACTAATATATCCTAGTTTATTCTATAAGTATAGTTTATCTATATTTTTATACTTTATTATATTAAGTATAATATTACTTAATATAGTATTTTTATATCTAAGAGGAATAATATCTAAATAATATAAGTTATCTATCTTATTAAGCTTATTTGTTTTAGTATCTTTAATATAGTAGTTATTAGAGATAAATATAGTATAAGAATTTACTAATTTACTTTAACTTATTAGGTTATAGCCTAGCTTAGATATATAAAAATAGTTTTTAAGTATAAAAGACTTAATAATATTATTATCTTTAAACCTAATATAAATAGAACTAACTCTCTTAATACTAATTGTTTTTGCTTTACTCTACTTAACTAGTTTATTACTAGGCTTATAATCTATAAAATAGAGCTTATTATATATTATATATTTTATAGTAGTAGTATCTAGTATAAAATTAGATTTATTATCTATAGAGTTAGAGGTAGTAGTAGTAAGAACCTATTTAGCTTATCTAGTATTTATTAAGAAGTTAAAGATATCTATACTAGTATTAGTATTAGAGTTTATAAAGTTTTTATTTTTAGTATTATTTACCTTAAAGTCTAGATTATCTAAGCTAATATTATCCTTTCTATTATTAATAACTTAAGTATTATTATAATTAAGATTAGTAAATATAATATTAACGTTTATATCTCTTTTATCTTAAGATAAGCTCTTTTCTTTTCTTTCTTTATTAGAGCTAGCTCTAAGTATACTCTTTTTAAATATAAAGCCTTTAAGTAAGAGTTAGAGCCACAGCTAGTAGGCCTTCTAAGCGAACTCTACCAAATTAACACTTATTACTTAAAAATCTATTATAAATCTAACTTTAAGTCTTTTACCTTAAAACTTATATATATTATTAATAAATAGTAGCTAATTCTTTGACTTTAATAACATTCTCTAACTTATAAGTTAATTACTTAGTATATCGCCTATAATTACGTAGATCTACTAAATCCTAGAGCCTTTAAATCTCTCTAATTAATCCCTTCTTAGAAGTTAGTATAAAAGGTAACTTCTTTAACTCTTCTTTCATCTACTACTAGACCTTCTCTATTATATTTAAATCAGGTAAAGAAGGAGGCTAATTAAAGCTATAAATATTATATTCGAGCTTAGCTAAACAAGTATATCCTTTATATACCTTTAAACCGTCCTCTATAAAGATATAATTAGTACTAAGCTTATCGAATAGTAGAAAGATAACTAGTTTAAGAACTTAATCCTTATACGCCTAAGAATTCACCTCTTTATAGCCTTATTCCTTCTCTAGAAAGATAAGAGAGGACTTATAATCCTAGCCGATCGTACTCTAAATTATAACCGATACTCTCTCTAAGTAATATATTAACTAAATATAGTCTAGACACCTCTTTTCGTCTATATACTATGTTACTTAAACCCTTCTACTCTTTCTAAGCTTAAATATATACTTGTCTAACTTTATAACCTTCTTCTAGTCCCTCTTTTACTTATAAGTAGCTACTTAATCTAATATCTTCTACTAGTAGTATAATAATATAAAAGTAAGACGTTTCTTTACTTATATTTAGCTAATAAAGAGTTAAGAATACGTATATGCCTACTCGCTTTTACTTAACACTAGTTCAACTTAGTATTGAATCGATTTCAATAGCTTAAGTAAGAGTTAACATAGTATCCGATTCTGCTTAGAGAAATTCTAAGGTTCTGATTATATTCAGAGAGGTTCTAATTATATTTAGAGAGGTTCTAAGGTTCAGATCGTATTTAGAGAGGTTCTAATCATATTTAGAAAGGTTCTAAGGTTCTAATACTATTCAGAGAGGTTCTAAACCTATTCCGAATCGTTAAAACGTTTAGAGCTATCGTTGGACTATAGTTTAGAAAGGTTCTAAGGTTCCGATTCTATTTAGAGAGGTTCTAATCATATTCAGAAAGCTTCTAAGGTTCCGATTCTATTCAGAGAGGTTCTGATCATATTTAGAAAGCTTCTAAGGTTCCGAACCTATTCTGAATCGTTGAAACGTTTAGAGCTATCGTTGGACTATAGTTTAGAAAGGTTCTAAAGTTCTAATCCTATTTAGAGAGGTTCTAATCATATTTAGAAAGCTTCTAAGGTTCTGAACCTATTCTAAATCGTTGAAACGTTTAGAGCTATCGTTGGACTATAGTTTAAAAAGGTTCTAAAGTTCTAATCCTATTTAGAGAGGTTCTAAACCTACTCTAAATCGTTGAAAAGTTCAGAGTTATTAGAAAGGTTATAATTCTATTATAAGTTAATTATACTTCTAAGCTTACTACTTTAGACACGATATACTAATATACTTATATAGCTTTAGTATTATATTAATATCTAAGAGCTAAGGTACTACTAAACTAAATAAAGCCTTCTACTAATAGTAGTATATAGCGTAAACTATATATAAATAATAATACTACTATTGTTTATATATTTAAAAACAACTCTAAATATAAATACTAGATAACTCTATATTTCTATAGATAGTAATAGATATTAATAAGTATAAAACCCTTACTATATATAAGCGGTCTACTTTATTATACTACTATAACCGAACTCTAAAAATACTATAGTAATATCTATAGTAACATCTATAGTAATATCTATAGTAATATCTATAACTATATCTATAACTATATCTATATCTATATCTATAACTACATTTATAACTATATCTACAACTATATCTATAACTATATCTATAACTATCTATGATAATATCTACGATAATATCTACGACAATATCTACGACAATATCTATAATAATAGCGAGATTATTAATAAGAGTAAAAAGCGATACTCTAAATATAGTATAAACAAAAAGAAAGAGAAAACTATAAGCTAATAGCTTAATTAGTAGAGATATTATTATCTTTATCAAAGTTAGGAAAAGTAGTAGGTCTATTAAAGTCTTTCTTATTCTCTTAGTAATTACAACTACTACTACGAATAGTAGTAAATTCGTTACCTCTATTCTTATTAGATAAGTTAGATAAGTTACTTAAGCCTTCTAGGTTGCTATTAGTGTTAGAGTTAATAAAGGCCTTATCTTTACCTTAGCGTCTAGCTAAAGGAAACTTATATAGTAGGATATTATTTAGTCTAAGTTCTATATACTCGACGAATATATATAAGCTATTAAAGACTAATAATATATAAGCTAGAGTATACTTAGATAAGACGTTAATTCCACGAGTACGTAAGTTGTTAAGATATGAATAAGTTAATAATATAAGAGTAAGAACTACTTTTATTAGTATAAAGAAGGCTTTATTAATCTACGACTTATATTTAAAGTACTCTATTCTAAGCTTCGTAGCTCCGTCCTTATCTAGCTTATCTATCTTAGTAAACTAGACGTATAGAGACATAAAATAGAATATAAAGAATAACTAATAAAGCTTATAAGTATACTTAAGTATATAATAGACGCTCTTAAATATAGTATTATTAAAGTCGAGGATTAAGTAACTTTATAGTCTATTAATATTATTAGTTTATAGTTTAGTATCTCGAACGTAATTCGTTATAAATCGAGTATATCTTTTAAGAACACGACATTTCTAATTTTTCTTATCTTATAATATCTTATATATAGTAATAAGTATAAGAAGATGCTTCACTTTAAGACGGCTATATACTAATAAACTAGGCTAACTAATATTAAGACTCTCTAAGAAGATAATATAATACTATCTATTAGCTATTTCTAGATACTTATATATCTCCTTTTCAGAAACCGTATACTTAATAACTAATATAGCCTCGCTTATAAAGGTATTAGTAGAAGACTTCCTTAATATAGTACTAGGCTCTATAAATATAATAGTAGTATAAACAGATACTAGTATAATATAGGCGTTAGCCTTATAGAGATATACTTTAAAAGGACGAGGATATAATAATTTCAGTCTAGTCTAGATAGTAGATAGATAAGAGTTAGAGATATAAGGACTATTAGATATAGACGTATAGTGCTAGGTTACTAGTAGCAATGTCTAATAAAGAGGGAATAGACGTAGTATTAGTAATAAAAGAGGTAGACGAGAGTTCGTAGTATAGCGTTATAAACTATCTCCTAAAGTAGCTATACGCGAATCTTAGGCAAAGAGAGTCTTAACTAGGCCTAGTTATATTAGAGTAGCTATAGGAGGTATATCGTCTTCTAGGCTTATTAGGAACGATTTAGAGAACTATAAAGTATACGAGTTACTTTAGGATTATAATAGAGCTTTTAAAGGCTAAGAGTTCTAAGATAGCGTATTTTAAGAGGTATTCTAGAATAGCGTCTTATATATAGAGCTTTAGGATTATAGTTAGGATTATAGTTAGGATTATAGTTAAGATTATAGTTAAGAATACTATAGATAGGAATACTATACTTAAGCCTTATGAGATACTTATAGAAGGCTTTATTAGATGTTAAAGAGTAAATAAGTAAGTAGTATATATAGTTTAGGTTTTAGGTAGCTTATTCTCTATTTACATACTAATTCGAGGATCTATAGATTAAATACGCTTTATAAGTTACTAAATATTAATTAACAAATACTTTTAATAAAAGTAAAAGTAATATATATACTAGTAGAGAACTTAGGATTATTAGAGAATACTTTAAAGACGATATTCTTTTAACAGCTACTATTAAGTTTATTAGTATAATTATATAAGCTATCCTTTGATTTATACTTCTTAGCTTTAGCTATAAAAGAGGTAGATTACTATAGATATTACTTTAAAAAGAGTAGGTTAGAATTAGTAAAGTCTATACTTAGTCTACTACGCTTCTTTAATATTAAAGACATAGTAGAAGTACTACTAAATAATAAGTATATATTAAATAATATAGCTAAAGTGTCTAAAGAAGATATAATTAATAATACTAATAATATAATATTATTAAAAACGTACTTTCAACGTTTCTTCTAATATAAGTAAACGCTTAGTCGCTTTTGTATATATAACTAATCAGGCCTACCTTTATATATTAGTATTATATCTAAGTATATATATAAGGTTATACTATACTATAAGTCAGTGCCCTAGTATATAAGACAAGAGGTTATACTAGAATTTCAGAAGTATAGAGTAGATAAATTAAGTTAGAGTTTAATAGAACTTAAACTATATAATAGGTTATATAGTAGAAGCCTTCGTCGCTATACAAGGCTACAACGCTAGTATAAGGCTTCTAATATTATACTACTATCTATTTTAATAATATTAACGTAGATCTTGTATAATATAACCTATATAACTTAACCTATATAATATAACCTTCTTATAAATCGAGCCTTTTATAGATATACTAACTTTAGTATCTAGAGATATAAGATTAATTACCGCTTGTTAACACTTTATACTCTAGAGAAATAAACGCTAGTATAAGTTAATAGCTCTATAAATAGAGATAAAGCTAACTAGCTTATACCTAGATCGAATATTCCTAAGTATTAATTTTTCTACTCTACTCTAATCTAATCTATGATATTTTACCTATATAACCTACGATATATAGAAGCCTTTCTTAATTTAACTCTACTATTATACTAACTTTATTTATAGATTATACTACCTAAGACTACGTCTCTTCTAAAACTAAAGCTAAAGCTATAGTTACTACTCTAAAACGTATCTAAGTATAAGGTAACTCTTAGAAATAGTCTAGCTATATCTTATAAGATTACTATACTAGCTCTAAGTAGTATTAATTATATAACTAGCTACCTAGTATAAGATCGCTTAGCTACCTATAATAGTCTTTATTATATAAAGTAGCTTAGATTAAATTCTAAGAAGATACTAGACAAATAGATAGAGAGTTTAATATTTATACTAATCTAAAAGCTATATTATTACTACTATATTAAGCTACGTCTATTATATAATAAAACGATAGATAGTAAAAGAAAGAAAAATAAAGCGTCTAAAAAAGCCTAAGGTCTTATATTAAAGGCTATTTAATAGCAGTTTATAGCTAGTAAAGCTTATAAAGTATATATCTATACTATAAAGGACCTAAATACTAAGAGCTAGAAGGAGATTAATTAGACAGCGTATATATTATACTTATTATATAAGAAAAACATCTACTATTAGAAGAGTGTTTTCTTTAAGACTTAATTATCGTAGTTAAAGACAGATAAACGCTTATAGTATACTATTTAAAGAATAATTATCCTAGTAGGTAAGGTACTTAACTACTTAAAAGACTCTTCTAGTATATAGTTTATTAATCCGCTTTTACTAGTTATTCTAAAGAAACCTCGTATGTAAACTATCTTAGAAGTAGCTATTAAAGTAGGTATATTATTATTAGAATCACTATTAAAGCATAGTAAGAGTAAGTTAGAGATAGAAGTATTAAAGCCTCTCTCTAAACCCTCGTAATTACTAGTAGATAACGTAGTTAGAGATAGAGATAAAGATAGAGATAAGAATAAGAGTAAAGATAATCCTTTTTAAGATATAAAAGAAGAATAGAATAAGGTATTATCTCTACTTAAGAAGTTATTAGCTACTAAGAACGTAGATAATCTAATAGATTCTACTATATTCTATAGTTAGTATATACTTACTCTTAAAGTTAGTAGTATATATAATAGCGAGTTTGCTTTAAAAGATCTAAGATCTTAACTACTACTAGATCTAAAAGCTACTACTAATAAGTATAATATTATATAAATAGTATAGGATTTAGTATTAGAAAACTTCCTATATAAGGTTACTATATCTCTACTCTTTATAGACGCTACTACTATTAATAAGTTTAATAATTTAAACTAACTACTTAATAATATAGATTACTAGCTAGACGATTATTATAATATATATAAATATTATAATCTTAACTTTTAAGCCTCTTACTTCTCTAATATATCTATTTTATAACTTTTATCTACTTAGTAGATTACTACTATCTTCTAATTCTTTTATATTCTTAACTTATTTAATAGCCTAATACGTAGTATACTATTATATAATACTACTAGATTAGGAAAGACTTATACTATAATTAGTATTATACTTAAGGTTTATAGAAGGCTCTCTTATAATAATAGTTAAATACTAATAAGAATAGAGCTATAAAATTCATAAGAATAAATATATAGTATACTTACGTCTTAAGTAATAGTAAAAGTAATAATATAAGGAAATTAATTAGTAAGCTAACCTTAGAGTCTTAGTTAACTACCTATCTAAGCTTAAATATATTTATAAATAGAAACTATATCTAATCTTTTACCTTACTAATATAATATTAATATAAGTAGCGACAATTATATAAGTAGCTTCTAAGTTTACTATATATACGTATTATAGAGATAGACGTATAACTAATTTTAGTACTTTATTCTATGTTCCTAGAATTATAGTACTTATAAAGAACTATTTAATATTTAATATTATCTTATTAGAAAATAGCTATATAATTATTATTACTTCTTTATAGACGTATATAACATGTTATAAACTAGTAAAGTTAAAGAAAGTATAGTGCGTAGAGAGTTAAGATAAAGAGAACGTTATTAAAGCCTTTAACTACTAAGATCTTAATATAAGCTTTTCCTTATATAGTAAATAGTAAGAGATCTATATTAATAAAGCTTATCTTATTAAAAACTCTCTTATAAGTCTATCTCTATCTATTAAATAGACTAGTTATAAGACTAACTACTATATAACTATATTAGCTCTTTTTAATTTAGTCTTAGATTAGAATAGCTATATAGAGATATTCTTAGTTAAAAATAAGCTCTAGTTAGAAGTAAATTTATTAACTTAGAGTATTAATAAAGTAACTAACTCTTTTACTTTAAATAATAATAATCTAGCTATTATCTTATATCTTATATCTTAAGTAAGTTATAAATAGCTTAATAATAAAGACGTTACTAGTACTAAGAACTAAGGCTTATATCTCTATACTATTTTCTATTTAATTATAATTTAGTAGATATATATATCTACTAACTCTAGTAAACTAAATAAGGTTATTAAATAGTCTATTATAAACAAATACGTTTAGATTCTTAAGTATGCTTTTACTAATAAAGAATAGAAGATTTATAATAATACCTCTCTTATTTATATTAAAGAACTTATATTCCTACTTAAGAATAGACGTATTAGTTAGAACTAGAAGTATTATTATATACTTATTCTTCTCTTTATATAGCTTAGCTTTAAGTTTTATAATAATAAGTTCCTTACTAGTAGCCTACCTTAGTAGAAGACTTCTACTAATCTTCTATATAATATTCTTAAAGTTAGCTATAATAGTACTATTACTACTAGAGAGTAACTATTATATATAATACTAGATAAAGATAATATATATAGTTAGTTAGCTAGCTTATATCTTAGTATACCTAAGATCTATATATAGCTCTATATCTTTACTAAATTAGTTATTCTTTATAAGAAGAAGATTATTATATTTATTATAATACTAGTAATATAAATACTATTACTTATTATCTATTATGCTTTATATATTAGTACTAGTTATTATTCTTTAGACTATAGCTTAGCTAAGTATAAGGAGATTATTAAGTAATTTAATAAGTGTATAAATAAGTATATAGTGTTTCTTAGTAGTTATACTATTAATAGTATGTTAATTAACTTATAGAAATATATATATTATCTCTAATAGTTTAATCTATCTTTTAATATAGATACTAATATCTAAGAGAATAGTAGGATCTTATATATAAGTTAAACTTAAGACGTTGAGGTCTTCTATATATATGTTATAAATACTATATATGATATAGTGATATATAATAATATCTAAAAGGCGATCTTTAGCTATATTATTAAATTAAATATTAATATTACTTAAGACTTAATCTAGAGCTCTCTTAATCTTAAATCGACTTATGTTATTAATAATTACTATATTATTAATAGACTTCTATTATCTAAAAGCAATTCTTATATATCTGCTAATACATAGTCTATTAGTCTAGTCTTTCTTATAGAATATATTATTTATATATAAGATAACGTTACTATAAAGTTTAAGAATAAGAAGAGTAAGTAGGATCCTAAGAATCTCGATTTCTATATTAAGATTAAGAAACTATTTAGTAATAATAATATAGATATATAGTTAGTAGAAACCTTATAGTAATAGTGTTATATAAGTAGGATTTATTATATAAGTAGAATTTTCTTTTCTCTTTTTTTCTATTATCTCTCTTCTTTTCTTTTATTATTTCTCTTCTTTTTTTTCTATTATCTCTTTTCTTTTCTTTTATTCTTTAGCTACTAATATATAATATTATTTTATTTTATCTTTAGCTAGATAATACTATAGATAACGTACTATTTTCTTTCTATAATATTATAGATACTTCTTTTTTATTATATTAAGATTTATAAAAGAGTTTTTATTTCTTAATATTATAAAATAGAGTATTATAATAATACTTAGCCTTTAAAAGAAGACTTCTATATATTATTATCTTTTTTCATTTATAAGAGGTTTTTATAAAAGCTAAGTTATAGTTACTTTACTTATTAATAAAAGTAAATTTTTATTCTTATAGATTATAAATAGGTTATTAATAAATAATAATACTACTTAAAAAATCCAACGTATATTTTCTTAGAATCTATACTATTAGAATATTAATTATTTTAGCTAAGTAGAGCTAGAGCTCTATTACTCTCTTAATATTACTATAGTTAATACCTCGAACTTTATTATTATACTACGTACACTAATATTATAATAATTAACTATAGTTTATAGATCTAATAATAATTAATTAGTAGTACTATATATACTCGTACAACGTTAACTTCTCTCTAGAAGTAGCTAATTTACAAGGCTACTAATATTAGACGATTACGATAAATCTATAAATAAATCTACTAACAATAGATCTACTAATAATAGATCTACTAATAATAGATCTACTAACGATAGATCTACTAATAATAGATTTACTAACGATAGATCTATCTATAATAGATCTGTCTACGATAGATCTACTTATAATAGATCTACTTATAATAGATCTACTTATAATAGATCTATCTATAATAGATCTACTAATATACTATAAAGTAACCTTTAAGATTAGTCTTAATCTTATAAATACTACTTTCTATATACTCTCTTATAATCTTATTTATATATAATAGATATTAATAAATATAGTAGGTTTAAAGCAGCTTTAGACACGTTATAAGAGATAGAACTTATACTAGATAGAGTAGGAAAAATAAGTAATATTATATATTATAAACCCTATAATAAAGATCTTTCTAGTAGTAAGAAAGGTCTTATCTATTTATTATAAAAATCTCTAATATATAATATTAAGGATACTAATCTATTAAATTTACTATTAGTAGTAATAGAGAGATTATAAACAGCTTTAAATACTTGTAATAATATTAACTACTCTCTATATACTAATAATATATTAGACTCTTTTATATAAATAGATAACCTTCTAAGTAATTCTTATAATATATTAAACTACGAAACTATTCTTATAATAGCTATATCTTAGAAAGATTATATTATAGATTTAATAGATTTAGAAGAAGAAGAATATAATTACTCTACTCTTAATAAATATTATACTAAGCTAAATATATAATAGAATAGTATAGAACTAAGTAGTGATAAAGAGAGTATAGAAGCCTTTAACTAACTCTACCTTATATAACTTTTAGTATCTTATACTTTACTATTATCTAATCTATTATATAATCTAGATATTAAAGTAGTATTTATAAAAATAAGTAATAAACTATTATTAATTTTTTATACTACTTTTACTTTTTAGTATAAATAGTTCTTAATATTCTATAAAGATTATTATTAGCTAAAAGAGGTATAGATAATAATAGATAAGATAAAGCCTTTTTTAAGAATAAATATAAATAAAAAAGCTAAGTACTAACTACTAATAAAGCTAGATACTCTTAAGCATATACTTTGTACTTAAATTCCTATAATCTATATATAGTATAAGCTTATTATAGTTAAGGTTAAGAAGAACCTAACACTCCTAAGTAGTTAAAAGGTTAGTAAAAGAACTAAATATAAGAAAAAGATTAAAATAGAATAGAAGGTATAGTACTATTAGTATAATACTATTAACCTTTCTACTAAGATATTAAGTACTATAGAAATAACTATAAAGATATATTTCAATATAGTAGAATATATAAACGAATCTCTTAAATTTTAGCACTCTCTCTTCTAAGGTTCTTTAGTCTTAACTATATCTAGTAAATTTATATATACTCTTAATAGCTAGATTATTATCTTAGAGGATATTATTCTATTTACTTCTTATTAGTTATTTAATAGTATTAACTTCGCTACTAGACATATAATATTCATTAGATAAGATTACTAATTAAGAACTACTATACCTAATAAGATTATTTTATATATCTAATCTATTACTTCTACTCTACGAATTTAATAGAAGTTTAATAGGTTTAATTATTTAGCTAGTAGTAGCTTATAGAAACTCGTCCTAATCTAATAATATATATATATTACTAAGAGTGTTATAGTAACCTATATATCTGTAGAAATAGATTAGAAGTTTAATTCTAAAAACTAGTCTACTTATTATAAAATTAATCCTAATAATAAGAAAGACTTCTTTATATAATATATAGTTAGTCTTATATTAAATACTATATATAAAGCTATATAGTTTACTTATCTAATATATAGTAAGCTAGAAGTGCTTATATTTAGATATAATACTATTAAGGCTTTTATATATATATCGTAGAAATGTATATTCTTACTCTTAATCCTTTTTATTAATAATTTTAGAGTCTATAGAAATATATACCAGGTGTTAAAAGGATTTTATATTATACTAGCTTTATTACTATACTATAATTACTAGAAACTAGCTAATAAGTTTACTCTTACTCTTAGGCCTTATAAGTCTATACTTATTAATATATATTATAATATATAAAGCAACTTAGATCGCCTTACTTAAGAGATTATAGTTATAATCTAAGAAGATAAGGTAATAGTAAAAGGCTTCTCTATTATACTTACTAGTAATATACCTTAAATAGCTAATCTCTTAAGATTCATAAGATATAATACTATTTATAGTTACTATATATATTTTATTATAACTAACAAACAAAATAATTTAAACTTTACTAGCTATAATTACTATTACTTTAATACTATTTTTTTATAAGATCAAGGCTATTAAATCTAGAATAGTAAGAAGTATATAACCTTCTTCTTATAACTTAGAATAAGAGATAAAACACTATTAATTCTTATTATTATCTCTTATCTTAACCTAATCCTTAGCTACAGATATAATATCTCTTATTCTAAGTAGAAAAGTATTAGATAGATTCTACTTAAAGTTTTACTTATTAACATCTTTACTTAAGACAGTATAGTAGAATTTATTAAGTATATATAAGAATTCCCTTTCTTATCTAATTAACTATATATTTAAAGCCTATTACATCTTTTTTTATAATTACTATTAAAGATAGAGAGAGCTCTCTTTATCCTTCTATTAATTCTATAGTACTATAAATAGAAGACTTAGTTTAAGCTAAGTTTCCTTTAAGTAGTTTCTCGTCTTATTAATAATAATAATAATAATACTAATAAGAATCTATATAACCTACTATCTAATTATACTTAGTAATATACTTTATATAGTTTATACTCTCTTCTTTACTATTACTAATACTATATATAGTACTAGCTTATAACTTTATTATTATAATCCCTACTAAATTAAATATTCTATTAAAGAAGCTTATTCTACTTATCTATTAATTATTAGTTATACTAAGCATACTAAGAGAGAGAAGAAAGTAACTACTAGACCTAGACCTAGAGATAACAAAGAAGCTATTTACACTACTATCTAGTAATATATTACTAAGGTAGAAGCTCTTAATATAGACTCTAAAAAAGAGGACAAAGGTAAAGCAAAGAGTAATACTAATTTACTATTCTTCCTAGATATCTTATTAATACTACTACGTTATATTAAGAAACTCTCTAATCTTACCTCTAACACGTTCTTACTATTCCTAATAAGCTCTAGTTATCTTCTAATTACTATATATACACTATCTAATAAGGCTAAGAATAATAGTCTTATACTTTAGAGTAATATTAAATTAGACAATAGTAGAAGCCTTTCTTAATCTCTATCTCTACTACTCTTACTCTAATATAGCTATCTTATTACACTACTATTACTAGGTAGAAAGAAGAAAAAGAAGCTAGGATTAAGTAAATAGAATAAGTATTAGAAGCTCTCTAACTTCTATATTAGTATTTACCTTACCTAGAATACTAATAAATATAGTTATATTATAAATATTAATATCCTTATAAATAAGCTTAAATATATATAGGTATCCCTTCTCTATATAATATATTTCTAATATATTATAAATAGTAAAAGAAATAGGTAGATATAGTATCTCTCTTAAACCTTATAGCATATCTCTTTATAAAAGATAATATAGAATAGTTAATATAAGTAGGAATTAGAGAGTTATAGTTAAAAGACTTCTTTAAACTTAAATAAGATATTATAAATATAAAAGCTATATACCCTTAACTTATTAATACCTTTATCTCTCTTTTTAAAAGAACTAATCTTAAAGTAGAAGATATAAGTAGTATGAAAATATAAGAGAATAGCTTATATATAATAGTAAGAGCAGATAAGAAGAGCTATATTATTAAAAGTATTATTATAGATATATATAATATTATTAAATCTAGTAACCTGTTCTTAATAGAAGACAATATTAAGTTTAGAGTATAATTAGTAGAAGCCTTTACTAGAGAGTATAATCTAGGCTATATATTCTTTATAGTTAATAACTATATCTACTAGTACTAACAACTCTCTTTTATATTTAATACTTATTACTAGATATTTAATATTAGTAACTTTATTATTTTAAACAATATTATATACTATATATACTAAGTTATTATTATAATATTTAATAAAAAAAGGTATATATTTCTTTTATTTAATACTCTAAACGTAGTAAGTATATTAGATCTAGTACTAGAGATAAATACATATATAATAATAAATATAGTAGTAATAAGAGGTCTTACAACTATAATAAAGTATAAGGAATACTTAATTCTAGTGCTAAAAGATAGACCTTAGACTAAACAATAGCTTAAGTAACTTTAATACTAGAGACAAAAATTCTTCTTAGAGTACTATTAGAATATAGACTTTATATAATTCTACTTTTATTAAAACCTTCCTCGATTCTCCTCTTATTAAAACCTTTCTCTAATACTTCTATATAATCCTTGATCCTTCTCTTATTAAAACCTTACTCTAATGCTTCTATATAATCCTCGATTCTATTGTCGAAACCTTTCTCTAATACTTCTATATAATTCTTAATTCTCTTATTAAAACTTTTATTAGATACTTTCTTATATCCTTTCTTATATTACTTAAGGTATTAGATACTACTATTATATTTTCTTCTATAGCTTAATAAATAAATATATAATAGTATTATAATAGATTTCTAACTACTAGCTTAGTATAGTAGATAAGGGTTCTATAAAAGGTTTTCTATTAAGTAACCTAAGCTAGGGAATGATATAATAGCCTTAGTATAGTATATAAGAATATATATTCGATATTTATAGGTAGGTTTATTATAGTACGCTAGGGATTAGGAGTTTAGCTAGTATAAGGTTAAGACGTGAAGTAGCGCGTAGGTAAGGTAATACGAGTGAATTTGGCTACTAGCTAGCGTCTAATAAATAGCGAATAAATTAAATTACTTCGACTTTGATTTAAGTATAGTCTAAAAGTGATTTGAGTATAGCCTAAAAGTGATTTAACTATAACTCTAATCTATTAATAATAGTTAATATAATATTAATACTATACTAGTACTAATCTAACGAAGGTTCTAAACCAGTTCTAAACCTATCTAACGAAGGTTCTAAACTAGTTTAGAACTATTTATACAAAGTTAACTCTAGATTAGATACGTTTAAGGTATTATAGATTAAGAAACTAATTTAGCTCTCTTTTAGACCTAGCTCTAAATCGGTTCTAAAGCGGCTTTAAACAGCTCTAAACTAGTAGAACCTCTCTAAACTAGTTCTAAACCGGCTCCGAACTAGTAGAACCCCTCTAAACCAGTTCTAAACCAGTTCCAAACTAGTTCTAAATTAGTTCTGAATCGGTTCTGAACTAATAGAACCACTCTAATACTAATCCGACCCTTAGTCGACCTTAATTCAAACCGGAGTCGAATCAGAGTCGAATCGGAGTCGAATTAGAGTCGAATTAGTGTTAAGCAAATAGTAGTTCAGTAGTATAGTATATAATATATTATTAGTAGCTAGTATAGCGAAGTTCTTAGTAGATAGTATAAGAAGAAGTAGATAAGTTAAGAGCGTTTTTAACTTATAAAAAAGATATTTAATAAGTAGTATAATTTTAAGATATAAACTAAAGAATTTAGTAGATATATTATTTAGATAGTAATCTCTTTTAATATTACTTCCTTTTATAGGTTATTTAACTTAAATTAGCCTTATAGATCCTTTATATAGTAGATTTAGATACCTCTAATTCTTTAAAGATAGCGCTCTAGGATTTTCTATCTATTTAGGCTTAGCGTACTCTAGCACGCTTTAGTATTAGCTAATTCTAGCTAGGCTCGTATATATAAGAGGGAGAGAGTATTTAGTCTACTATCTTTAATTTAAAGAGTTTTAGTTAAAAGGTTAAATTATAGTAGGTTTTTGAAAAGAGAGTATTAGAAATTAAGATAGAGGGTTATCTCGCTTAAGAGAGCCTACTAGCACTCTTACTTTTTATAGATTAAAGTAGTAATACTTATTTATAAAGTATATAGCTTACTTATAATAGGTATAGTATTTCTCTTTTATAATCTTATAAGACTTCTTTCCTTTGTAGTTCTTATAAAGAGTAGAGCTTATAAAAGCTTCTTCTTCTTTAGACTTATTTATAAGATTAGAGAATAAGTTCTTTATAATATAGGTATTAATATCGTTTTATAAAGATTAAGTTATATTAGATATAATATTCTTATAATCCTTACTTAGATTATTAAGTATTTAGGCTATAACTACCTATTTAAGTAGTTTTATACCTTTAGCTTTTAATTAATTACTAAGATATTTAACCTTATTAAGGTATTTTCTAAAAAGGTATTAAAGAACTCTCTATATAGTATAAATTTAGAAGAGAACCTTTTAAGACTATAGAAGTTCTTAAGTACGTCTTAAGCTACTTTAGTATTATTCTTATCTTAAATTTATTAAAGTAAGCTATCTTTTATAAGTAATATTATATTACTTAATACTTTATATATATATACTTACTTGTTTTTACTTAAAACTAGTTTAAATTAGTATTAAATCGATTTTAATAGCTTAAGTAAGAGTCGATATAGTATTTAATCTTATTTAGAGAAGCTCTAAGGTTCTAATCCTATTTAGAGAGGTTCTAATTATATTTAGAGAAGTTCTAAGGTTTAGATCCTATTTAAAGAGGTTCTAAACTTATTCTAAATCGTTAAATTAATTAGAGCTATAGCTAACTATAGTTTAGAAGAGTTCTAATAGATTCTAAGGTTCCGATTCTATTTAGAGAGGTTTTAAGGTTTAGATCCTATTTAGAGAGGTTCTAAACCTATTCTAAATCGTTAAATTAATTAAAGCTATAGCTAGCTATAGTTTAGAGAGGTTCTAATAGATTCTAAGGTTCTAATTCTATTTAAAGAGGTTCTAAACCTATTTAGAGAGATTCTAAACCTATTCTAAACCTATTCTAAGTAGTTCTAAGTAGCTTAAGCTATTCTATTATAACTAATACTAGCTTTAGTATATACTAGCTATATATTAGTAGTATAATAATACTTAAAAAGTACTTAGAAGAAAAAATAAAAAGTCTAAAAAGAGTGTTTTTTTTTTAATATTAATTTAAGTACTTTACTACTAACCTACGAGGGTTTTAAGTTAGAGTTAAATCAGGTTTAGAGGTAATTTAGACCGATTCTAGAAGTGTATTTAAGCTAGTTTATAAAATAGATTAAAGTAGTTTAAAATAATTTAAGAACTAGGTTTAATATACTTTGAAACTAACTTAAGATGATTTATAGTAGTAAAACCCGACTAGTTTTAGCGAGTCGAACCGGGTTATAAACCGGGTTAGGTGAGTTAAATTAGTGTTAAACCCGTCTTAAACTAGTTTAACTTAATTCTAGACCTGTCTTAAACTAGTAGTAACTTAGTATTAGAGTAGGCTTAAATTAGTACTAAAAAAATCACTAGCGAATATAAAAAAAGACTGGAATTACGTAATCAGGCGTATATTATATAGCTATACTACTCTTATATAATATACCCTAGTTCGTCGAATATCTAAGTTCTACTTCTACTAATTCTACTAATTCTACTAATTCTACTAATTCTACTAATTCCACTAATTCCACTAATTATTCTACTAAATGTTCTACCGACTCAAATGACGTTATCTCTATATATATACCTCGATTTAATTAGTTAGATCGGTCGGTTAGTTAGTCGGTCAGTCGGTTAGTCGGAAACTATAAGGCACGTACGTTAGTTTAGGAAGTAAGAGTAGAAATAGTATATACTATAAAAGCGACAGCGATAACGTAGATAACAAATCCAAGGCTTCTAATTCACTAGGCAACTAATTCAGAGCTTCTTATTCGCTCTGCTGAAAGTCTAACCGTAAAATGTGCCTATACTAGCGACGACGTGGAATTAACTAGGGTAGCAAACGCGACGAATACGACGTAGATTATAATACTAATAAGCGGCCTAATACCGAGTAATAGATATAATACGATAGCGAAAGAGAGTTATCATCGTTATCGTCGTCGTCGTCGTCGTCGAAGTAAAGTATCGAAGTCGAAGATATCGAAGTCGAAGATGTCAAAGTCGAAGTCGAAGTCGAAGTCGAAGGTAGAGGTAGCCTATGCGCTAGGTCTTAGCAGTTACGTAGCTAGTTGTACGTAGTATACCGTGTTCGATAAGAGCGACCCTAGTACGAAAGCCACGCTCTACTATGTGACCTACTTTAGTTACGTAACTTACTAAATTTATACGCTAGTAGCCCTAAATTTAAAGACTACTAGAATATAAAAATTATATAAGGTTTATATGTAAAAAGCCGCTTAAATCGCCTTTGAAAAAAAAACACTCTCTCTAGACTTTTTATTTTTTCTTCTAAGTACTTTATTTTAGATATATTTTTTAAACTAAGTTAAGAGCTAGATTATAAGTTAGTTTCTAATTATAAATCGTTTTATAAATCAGCTTAAATTACCTTAAATCGTTTTATAAATCGGCTTAAATTACCTTAAATCGTTTTATAAATCGGTTTCTTACTTTAAATCGTTTTATAAATCGGCTTAAATTACTTTGAATCGTTTTATAAAACATATTAGAGCTACTTTAAGAAATAACTAATATCTTAAACTAGTATTAAACTAGTATTAAGTCTAAGTTAATACTAGCTTAAAACCCTAGTAGAGGGCATATAAGTATATATATATATACTAGTATAATAATTTATATATATATAGAAATTAGTACTTAGTACTTTAAAGCCTAGTTCTAAAAGTATAGTAACTAGTATAGTAAACTAGATTCTAGCTAATTATTTTAATCTATAAGAGGGCTTTTAAGAGTTCTAAATATATAATTTAGTTAAGAAGGTTTTTTATGTTTTTTAACATATTATTATATAACCTAGAGATATATAGATATTTATTTATTCCTTCTAGAAAAGTAATATTTAGTCTTTCTATATCTATATTCTCTTATATAAAAGCTAAAACTATATTAATTTTCTATATTATAAAGTTATATAATAGTACTAGAATAAATAAGACTTTCTAGCTTATTTACTTAATAACTTTTATAAAAGAG
Organism: Hymenoscyphus infarciens; assembly: GCA_001414345.1. NCBI lineage: Eukaryota > Fungi > Ascomycota > Leotiomycetes > Helotiales > Helotiaceae > Hymenoscyphus > Hymenoscyphus infarciens. The sequence goes on from LLCB01000405.1 coordinate 38,530, forward strand.
TCTATATACTAGTAGTCTCTTTTATATAACTATTTAAAACCTTTAGCTATAAATCACAATTTAAATTCTATTATATTATTAGATTCTTTTAGTTTATAAACCTATCTTGTTTTAATAAGCTTAGCGTCTTTACTAGTATTACTACTAGTAATAATACTTTAAGTTTTATTACTTATAAGAGTATTTAATTCCTTTTATATAGATCTAATCTAGTAGTCTTTATAAGGATTAATATCGCTTATAGCTTCTTTATAGCATTTTAGCTCTAGAATAGTAGTATTAGGTATTTTATTAATAATAACCTTTTTAGTACTATCGCTCTCTATTTATTAGTATATAATAAGCACTTATACTAGTACTTAATTATACTAGTATAGTATAATATCTCTAATATCTCTAGATCGATAATATATAGCCTAGATAAATAGTATCTAATATAGATTACTAGTATCTAATAGACTAAATACTATTTAATAAACTAAATACTATTTAATAGACTAAATACTATCTAAGTATATAGATTAATACTATCTAATAGACTAAATACTATCTAATAGACTAAATACTATCTAAGTATATAGATTAATACTATTTAATAGATTAGTTATATTTATAGTTTTAGACTTAGAACTATACTAGTATTAGACTAGAAGGCTAGCTATAGCCTATATATATATATAGAGTAGATAGCTTCTTAGTTTTTTATTTAAGTTAATTAATTCTTTTTCACCTTTTACTTCTTACGTAATCTATTATTACTTTATAAACTATAACTAAACCTAGATAGTAGAGTTATAAGCCTAGTTTATAAAGTAATAATAGATTATATAAGAAGTAAAAAGTAAAAAAGAATTAATTAACTTAAATAAAAAACTAAGAAGCTATCTACTCTATATATATATATATAGGCTATAGCTAGCCTTCTAGTCTAATACTAGTATAGTTCTAAGTCTAAAACTATAAATATAACTAATCTATTAGATAGTATTAATCTATATACTTAGATAGTATTTAGTTTATTAGATAGTATTTAGTTTATTAGATAGTATTTAGTTTATTAGATAGTATTAATCTATATACTTAGATAGTATTTAGTCTATTAGATAGTATTTAGTCTATTAAATAGTATTTAGTCTATTAGATACTAGTAATCTATATTAGGTACTGTTTATCTAGGCTATATATTATTAATCTAGAGTTATTAGAGATATTATACTATACTAGTATAATTAAGTACTAGTATAAGTACTTATTACTATACTGCTGAACCGCTATTTGCTTAACACTAATTCACTCTGATTCGACTCTGATTCGACTCTGATTTAAATTAAGGTCGACCTAGGGTTGGATTAGTATTAGAGTAGTTCTATTAGTTTAGAACTAATTCGGAACCGATTTAGAACTGGTTTAGAACTGGTTTAGAACTGGTTTAGAGAGGTTCTACTAGTTTAGAGCTGATTTAGAACTGGTTCTGAACTGGTTTTGGAAGGTTCTACTAGTTTAGAGCTAGTTTAGAACTGATTTAGAGCTAGGTTTGAAAGAGAGCTAAATTAGTTTCTTAATCCATAACACCTTGAACGTATCTGATCTAGCGTCGACTTTATATGAATAGTTCTGAACTAGTTTAGAACATGTTTAGAACTAGTTTAGAACAAGGTTAGAGCTAGTTTTAGGCTAGTACTGAAAAAGAAAAAGAGCTTGAAAAAGAGCTTGAAAAAAGGACTTGAATTTGAAATCACGTGATCAGGCGTATATTACGTAGCTATACTACTCTTACGTAACATGCCTGAATGCCCAAGTCCTGCTTTTACCAATTCCACTAATTCTACTAATTCTACTGATTATTCCACTGATTATTCTACTGACCTAAATGACGTTATCTCTATATATATACCTTAATATAATTAGTTCAATTAGTCGGTTAGTTAGTCAGAAACTATAAGGTATATACGTTAGTTTAGGAAGTAAAGGTGGAAATAGTACGTACTGTAAAAGCAATAGTAACAGCGATAACGATAACGTAGATGATAAATCTAATACTTCTAATTTACTAGGTGACTAATTTAAGGCTTCTTATTCGCTTTGTTGAAAGTCCGACTGTAAAATATAGCTAATATTATTCGACAATGTAGAATTAACTAGGGTAGCGAATACGACAAATATAACCTAGATTACGATGCTGATAAGTGGCCCGATGTTGGTGCTGAGTAATAAATATAATACGATAGTGATAGAGAGTTATTATCGTTATCGTTGTCGTCGTTGTCGTCGAAGTAAAGTATCGAAGTGTCGAAGTCGAAGTCGAAGTCGAAGTCGAAGTCGAAGTCGAAGGTGGGGGTGGCCCGTGTATACGCCAAGCCTACTACGTAGCTAGTTATACGTAGCGTACCGTGTTCAGCAAGAGCAACCCTAGTACGAAAGCTACGCCCCACCAGGTGATCCACTTTAGTTACGTAACTTACTAAAACTTATACGCTAGTAGTCCTAATTATAAGGATTATTAATATATAATTACTAATTAAAGTTAATATATAAAAAGTTGCTTAAATCGACTTTAAAAAAAAAAATACTCTCTCTAGACTTTTTATTTTTTCTTCTAAGTACTTTTTAAGTGATATTATACTACTAATATATAGCTAGTATATACTAAAGCTAGTATTAGTTATAATAGAATAGCTTAAGCTACTTAGAACTACTTAGAATAGGTTTAGAATAGATTCAGAACCTCTCTAAATAGGTTTAGAACCTCTCTAAATAGAATCAGAACCTTAGAATCTATCAGAACCTCTCTAAACTATAGCTAGCTATAGCTCTAATTAATTCAACGATTCAGAATAGGTTCAGAACCTCTCTAAATAGAATCGGAACCTTGGAATCTATCAGAACCTCTTTAAACTATAGCTAGCTATAGCTCTAATTAATTTAACAATTTGGAATAGGTTCAGAACCTCTCTGAATAGGATCCAAACCTTAGAACCTCTCTAAATAGGTTTAGAACCTCTCTAAATAGAATCAGAACCTCGGAATCTATTAGAACCTCTTTAAACTATAGCTAGCTATAGCTCTAATTAATTCAACAATTCAAAATAGGTTTAGAACCTCTCTAAATAGGATCCAAACCTTGAAACCTCTCTAAATATAATTAGAACCTCTCTAAATAGGATCAGAACCTTAGAACCTCTCTAAATAAGATTAGATACTATGTTAACTCTTACTTAACCTATTAAAATCGATTTAATACTAATTTAAACTAGTTTTAAGTAAAAGCGAGCAGGTATATACGTATATACTAATAAATTTAAATTCCTTCTCTCTATATTTAGATTAAATAGTCTTAACTATAGTAACTATTATATATATAGTAGTAATATTACCCTCTTACTATTATCTCTTTACTATTATCTCTTTACTATTATATCGTCTTCTTACTATTATATTATATTCTTTCTATTATTTCTAGATAAATAAAGAAGAGAGAGAGAGAGAGAGAGAGAGAGAAGAAGAGAGAGAGAGAGAGAGAGGAGATTATTTACTACTAAGTACTTTTACTAAACTCCTTTTATTTATACTAAGAAAAACTTTCTATTAAAATATTTACTTACTCTCTTACCTTCTCTCTTTTTCTCTTTCTCTCTCTCTCTCTCTCTCTCTCTCTCTCTCTCTCTCTCTCTCTCTCTCTCTCTCTCTCTCTCTCTCTTTTATACTTTTATATTTATATAATATACTAAAGAAAGAAAGAGTAGTAAAAGAGAGAGACTAAGAAGTAGTAAAATACTCTCTTACCTTTTAATAAAGAGCTTAGATAATATAATTATTAAGTTCTACTTTAGCTTAACTTTATAATTTATAATTTATAATTTATAATTTATAATTTATAATTTATAATTTATAATTTATAATTTATAATTTAGTTAATTTTAACTTTTTAGTATATCTAAGATACTCTAGTAATATAGGAAATTCTAATAACTATCTCCTTATATAAATTTATATAAAAAGCTAACCTAGTCTCTAGTTTAATAAACCTATATATACTTAAACTACTACTTAAAGCTCTATTCTTATTTACTTTTATAAATATTTCTACCTTTTTAATATACTTTAATAGAACCTTTCTAACTTCTAATCTTATCTTTATATTCTTAGTATAATTTAATATATATCTTATATCTTTTATTACTAATATAGTATTAAATTAAGCTTTACCTCTAACTTCTAGTATATATACTTTTATAGTTAAATATTAAGAATAGGATTCTAAAACTAGTCTAAATATACTATATTTAACTATTATTTCTAAGATAGTAGAGCTTATAATAAGTTATAAGTTAAGCTTCTCTAGTTTTAAAAAGTAGAGAAAAGCTAAAAAAAAAGGTTTTAAAAAGTCTATACTTTAAAATCTCTTCTCTAAATATTCTAATAATAGCTTTATAACTTACTTAATATAAAAAGAACCTAATTATTAATACTATTCTAGATAGTAATATAATCTTTAACTTTTAAGAAATTATAAATAACTTTAATAATTAAAGTAAAAAGTATATTTAACTTATCTTTAATAAATACCTTACTAGTTTTAGTCTCTTATTATAAGAATAGTTATATAATAAAGTAGTTAGAGAGTAAATATATATAAATTATATATATATATAAATATATAGGTATATATATATATTCTAGTCTTTTTAGTATCTTAAAGACCTCTTTATATAAACTAAAGGCTTAGTAGTCTTAGCGTATAGAACTAGGTATAGAATTAGGTCTATAGTATATAATATCTACTAAGGTAGTAGACTTATACTAATCTAGCGATTTCTTTATACTTTTAGAATAAAGAGCTAAAATAAAAGATTCTTTATTTTAGGTTTA
>LLCB01000406.1:0-43273 GCA_001414345.1 Hymenoscyphus infarciens
TAGATAGAACTTAGTTATAATTATTATTAGACCTTAGTAGTCTCTAATCTCTTATATATAGATACTTCTATTTATAATAAGAGAAAGCTAATTTAGTCTTTTCTTCTATATTAGTATCTAGTATCTAGATATATTATTCTATTAAATACACTTCTATATATCTTTTTAATAGTTATATATATTTTATATTATTATAAAAGCAATATTTAAATATTAATTAAAGATAGTACTTTATAACTATAATCTAAATATAGTTAAAAAAACTAATAAATTATCTTAGTATCTTATATAAGTAGATATTAATAAAACTATATATCTAGAAGCTTATAATAATACGAGTTCTATACTATTAATAAAAAGAGATATAAAAGTATATTTAAAAGAATAATATATATAATTTATAAACTTAAATACTAAAAAAAAAGAATAAATTATTCTTTTTAAGTTAGCGAGAGATAAGATATATATATATATAAGAGTTTAGATAATATAAACAAGGTTTTAGATATATATAACTGTTTTTAGAACTAAAACTTATCTAATATAGATATATAATATTCTAAAACTTAACTATTACTAAATCTTAGTAATTTTAAATAGCTAGCTATTATAAAGCTATAAAAGAATAATTTATTATAGCTACTAACGCTTTATATCTAATTTAGTCTTTTAATAATAAACTATTTATAAACTCTTTTAAGAATATTCTTCTTAGTTTTTATAAATATAAATACTATTTACTAGTTTAATTAAGTAATCTCTTTTTTATTAATAAAGAAGCTAAGCTTATAATAAAAGGAAATTTATATAATATAATAGCTATATTATATTACTAAGAATTATAAATCTACGAGTATATAAAAGTAGTAGTAGTAGTAGTAGAAGAATAATAATATATAAAAGTAAGAACTTTAATTATAACTTCTATAGTAATTAAGTATATATATTTTTTTTATATAAGTAGATAGCCTTAATATATAATTGTCTTAACTTCGAAGTATGATTAAGTATAAAAGGTAGTAGTAGAGTATATTAAATTATAATATATTTAGGCGCTGAAATGCTAAAAAGTCGATTTTCCAAAATGTCCGAGAGGGTCGCTAACAGCCACCATACTAAAGACTGAACCACTTCACTTAAAAAAGCATAATGATTCATGGCTAACCCTTTTAGATTCAAGCACGGTAATAGTCCCTGCCAACCCCCCGCTCAAGCCAAATCACAACAGACTTGAATGGCGAGGACCATTCCTTCTCCTGGGTGTACCGAAAACTTTTAACTCTTACACCAAAGTTTCTAGAGAAAAAAGTTGAAATTTATTTGTATTTCACACAGGGGTTTTTTTATTCAAGGGTATAGCGCATCTCATCTCTCATCTCTTCTCACACCCTATCCTCCATCAACCCATATTCTGTACTTCCATCCCACCCATCATCTGTGAAGGGACTCATCTCTCATCTCTTCTACACCCCATCCAGACCAACCATTCCACCAGCCAAACACAAAATTCAATACATAGTGATCCCCTTTCATTCTATCCTCTTGTGAAAAAAGAAAGGAAAAAGCAAAAGAAGCACCCCAAACACCGAGAAATCCGAAGTCTCGTCTCCCTGACGCCTCTGAGAGAGAAAGAAAGAAAAAAGGACTCCCCAAGGACAAAAAATACAAATATCGTACGCCTGCAATGTAATGCCTCTGTTTTTCATTTCGTATTTATAACAAAGCCCCCTATAACAAAGCCCCCTCCCCATCTCCGAGGGCGCTTTCCCGAGTCGGTATGGACTCCTCTCATGGCGTAGGATAATAAAAAAGAAAGGTTGTATGTACACTCCTCTCTTCTTATATGTACCCCCCTGGAATGAATCTCCCCCATTCCCAAGTCCTGGTTGCTATGCGATGTTCAAAAATTGGTTTTCTGTTCTGTATGTGTTGGATTATGTGTAGGTTTTCTATATGCGATTTCGAAGGGTCGTGGTCGTGAAGGCTATGTACCAGGGTCGTCAATCGTCGTAGGACGTTGTAATCCCTTCTGAGCTGGGTCATCTTCGTGTCGCCGTGGGTTTTCGGGTAAAGGTGCCCGAGGGCTTTGTTCCATGTTGGATTTTTGAGTTTGCTGATAAGGCTGGGGATCGAGAGGGTTTGCGGTTTCGGAAAATCAAGGGTACTCCCAGCTATTTTCGTATTCAACAATGCTTGGGCCATCCCATTTTTCGCCGTATGGGTTCATACGACCGTGAGAGAAAAATCCGTCTTGTGCACGTTGGATCACATTCAACCAAGAAGATGGTTCAGGATTCTTGGCCCACTGTATATATTGTTAGGAAACTGTTCAGAAAACAAAGAAATGCAATAAACTAACCTGGTTGTGAACATGATATGTCCATGCACCCCGGAAGAAATTCTCCATGGTTCGATTCGTAGGCGGGTACTTGTCTTCCTCAATTTTATACTCTGCTTTACTCAATGCTTCTTTGTCGATGGGAACAACTTCGTTGGTTGGTTTTTCGCTTGCTCGAACCTCCAAAGATTCTACCCCGGCCACATCTCGCTTCATCTCCCAAAAGTGACTCTTCTTTGATGCTGAAATCAGTTTCAATGGTTGCCCATCATAGCTTTCCCATTCATCCTTCAAGGGGAATGCATTCTTGCCCTTGAAGACTTGCCCGTAATCGTGAATACAAGGAACAGTGCATCTTCCTAGCCGATCCCAGTTGAATTCGGTCCAGATTGGATCAAAAGCCGCAGTTTCGAGCATGTGGAATTCCTGATTTCTATGGTCCTTTACGCTCATGACTCCAATAACTCTTGGGTGGAAATTGAGACCCATGCGGACACCTCCTCGAAGTAAGTAGGAAGAGAGTGTCGAGTTGGCAGAAAGTGACATGATGGCAGTGTTGTAATCCCCAGGCGAAGGATGGCCACCCCAGCGCTCAGCAAATGAATGCTTTTCTCCAATCAAAAGTGGGCGCATGTCTCGAAGCATAACAACGTCCATATCAAAGTAAGCCCCTCCATAAATATGTAGAACAACAAATCGAACCGCATCGGATACTGCGACGGGCAAGAAAGTCATTTGCTTCTCGGTCAAAACTAACCATTCTTGATCATTCGCATCCCGGATCAAGCTTTCTCCAACCAAAGTCTCGTTCTTCGAATTTGGCTTCCCAGGGTTCTTGTAATATCCAACCCCGTCCGTGTTGTCGCCTTTTGGTAATGGGATTCTGGATGGAAATTTCCATGTCTTCAAAACAATATCTCCGCGCTCAACAAACGGTAAGAATTTCTTAAACAATGGATCATTGTTCATCATCTTCTCCGCTGCCTTCGGGTCCCGATCGCCATCTAACCAAATCCACAGTCGCACACAAGGAATGTTCTGAGTGTGGAAATGACTCTTGACAAAGAGCTCCACTCGCCAAGTTGCAGGCCCGGTCCAGTATACGTGATATGGTACAATTGGCCCGTTGCATTGCCCGATTGAGGTCTTTGTGGCTGGCTTATATTTGGGATACTGAGCAAGAGTATTGTCGGCACCATCCGAGTTGAGATATTCTGCAAGCTTCGGGGGCTGCTCGCTCGCTCGTTCCCCGCTGGGAGGAGTGTAGTAGTACTCATGTTCGGCCGTTTCCATGTATTTCAGGCAGTCGTAGACATATGGCATCTTCTCGATATTCGCGTATGACCCTCTGCATTCTTCCACCAGCCTTGTGAGGTTCGCAATCGCATCGATATTGGGCCTCTTGCCCAGAAAGTCGTCCTTTGGCACCACCAAACTCTCTGGTCTGTTATACCAATTGGCACTTGGCTTGATATCCTCAACCTTTAGCTTATTGGTAGGTAACCGTGGTCCTGCCGACCCAACGCTGTCTGAAGAGGAGGACCCTGGGCGGTGATTCGCAGAAGGGGTTCGGTAGAGATCTGCGGCTGATTTTGGAATTGACCCTGTCTGGAAAATTATGACGGTGAGGTAAATGCAGCCATAGATAATTGACGCGAACAGGACACTCTGGAAAACCCCCCGCAGGTTGCTCATGCAGCTTTTCTTTGCCATCTTTGGCTGTCTTATCTTCCTCCGTTCGGTTGGTCTCCTTCTACCCCCCGTCTACCAAGATGTATCGTTGAAGAGGATTGAGGTGAGTTTCGTGGTTGTATTAAATTCGTGACTTCGCCATGAATTGATGTTGAGCCAGCCTCTTGTTTTTGGAAAGGAGGGGAGTTGTGTATGTTGAATGATTGTGTGCCTTGCCTAGTTTAACTCGCGTTAGTGTTGGTGTTGGGTACGTAAATGGGATCAACATTCACAGCCTCATTCAATGCGTGGCTGACGGGCGGGTTGGTGAATCAACTCACGACAAGGTTGAGGACAGGCCAATTAAGACTAGTTTCTCTATGTATTAAAAGTCGGATTCATGAAAAAGAAAAGAAAAAGAGTCGCGCGCGCAGAATATGGTGGGGGAAGAGGGAAGAAGAGAGGGAAGAAGGAGAGAAACCTGAGGTGAAGGGTTGAAGGTTGGGTGGACCAGCCCCAAATTAGCTCGGCTGGCCTAGTGCGCCGGTTGGGTTGGGGTCTGCAACGCCGCAGTCAAAAAGCGGTCTGAAATTTACGCTGAACGCGTAGGCGGAGCCGGCCCCGAAGCGAGAAGGAGTAAAAGTAAATACACCAAGAGTGATATGGCGCTAGCAAGTGCATGTTATAGAAGCAAGCGGAGATTCTTGTTCAGATATCGAAAGTGGGAGAGAGCTTCAAGTTCCAGGGCTCTTCTGGTTAGGTGTTGGCCATCCGAATCGCACATGTTAAAACGTGGGCTCTTCCAGGTCCTGATAGGGAGGGGGAGGGGTTATTTTCCTCATCATAGAGCTCAGCTGCCAGTTACTCTTCTTTTTCCCTTCTTCACTCCTCTCCGTATAGCTTCCCGTGAGCTCGTTCTCTTAAAGTCGTTTATTATTCGCTCTCGCTCTCGCTCTCGCTCTCTTAATCCAACCTGCCTTGCCCCCTCGAAACATATTCGTGGCCTTCAAGACTTGCAGTTCCAACATTGAAACAAAGCAATCTTCACCCCCCTCAAAGCATAGCCCACCACACTTTGCAAAAGTGGCTTGACCAGTGTCACCAACTCGCAGTCACAAGACGGTGGCAGTAGAGTTTACGTGAAGCAATCGCAAGCCAGTGGCACTAGTGCTGGTGGTGTATTGTATGTAGGTACTAGTAGCTCTCCAAAGCTAACAAGTCGCTACCCGTTCTCCAAGCTCCTTTCCCCGCGGGCTGCCCCAAACGTGTTTCCATGCCATGCACCCTCTTTGCCTAGAACTGGGCCGCCTTGTGCAAAGGTTGCCATTGTTTGGTCAAATCCTTCCCGAGATGTCACCCCCTTCAGCCCCTTTTTCGCCCGATGCAGTTAGCCAAAAGCGTGGTTTTTTTACAGGAGCCGTGCAGCTGTTTGACTCGAATGCTAAACCACTACCACACTTGCGGGGGTATGGAGAACCGTTAATAACTTCATTTCTTTGCAGAAGAGTGAGCACTGCAGCAGCACAGCCTCCACTCTTACTCCAGGGGCTGTATACCTAACGTGGTCATTGGCTGGGAAGCGTTCCAGAATGGGGATGACAGGTACGTAGCCGGTAACCGGTAACCGGCTCCGACACGAAAATATTTATATGGGGTCCCTCATTCATTGGTTGGAGAAATAGACGATCTTATCGTGAGGAGTTTCCAGGTTTGGGAATAGGAGCGGTGAGCAACCGATGAGGCTGATCAAGAAACGTCTGCATAGAAAGGCTCTGATTCCAGCCTAGACCATTACCAAGATATATGCCAACTTCTCTTGTTTAAGACTTGAAATTGAATTTACTTTAAAACTCCTAGCTAACAAACTCGGTTACGGAGTTTAATGTATTTTGTGTGAAGTGGCGGGGGGTAGGAGAATGTGGGTGGTTATGCGAGGAGTTTGAGATGATGAGATTACGATAATCCAAAATACTTGTGACAATAGAGATAAAGAGAAGGAACGAAGATGGAGTGAGCGCCTACTTCTGTAAAAAAAAAAAAGAGTTTAGATTTGGTATTTTTATTTTCTCACAGGGTTCGGCTATTCCTCAGAATTTAGCAATCGTAACCCTCAAAATCGATCGGCAAACTCAAGAACATACATCCTTGGAAACCCATTAACCCAAGGACTCTAAGCTATATAACCATCAATCAATTCCCTCAATTCCGTCGACGATCGAACCATCTTATGGGTTTTTACGTAAATCGGCGATAAACAAATCCGCGGATCTTACAATACCTAGGTAGCTGACGTGTTTCTATCTGCGTGCGACGACTCCTCTAAGATCGCGGTATCTTACGCGTTTTCACCGTACTAACCGTGGAATGCGATTTGTTGCAAAATCATTGCCTATAAAGCTTTCTTCGTATAGGTGGATCTTTATACATAGGAAACGTTTATCGCATTCTCAGTTCGCTATCATCCTAGGAACCTGCAGACTATCTAAGAAAAAATAAGTATTTAGAGTTGATAAATAAGAAGAGAATATTAACTTTAAGTATAGATTTGAAGTCTATATTATTAGAAAAAGCTCTTATATAATCTAGCTATAGTTATCTAAGGAAAATAATAATATTAATAAACTATTTAACTTCTCTATTTCTAGGAAATTATATCTTAAATTCCTACTTTCTAAATTAAATCTAAAAATTCTACGCTATCTATTCTTAGTTATATTACTATCTCTCTCTATATTAAAACCTATAAAGTTAAAAAGTAAAGTTAGAAAAGATAAAATTATATCTTTAATATAAGTAAAGAAATATAGAGACTTAATAAGAAGAAGTATTAGTTAACTAGAAGTTAAGAATTATAAGATATAAGATAAGATTTTAGAATCTAAGATAGAGAAGATAAAAAGAGTTAGAGTTTAGAAATATAAAGATAGTATTAAAAGAGCGAAGATTAAAGAGTAGATTAAGAAGTATTTAAATTAATAGTTAATAAAAAAAGACGAATTTTTATAGAAATATATATTGTTTTTATATATATTTTATATCTATATATAAAAGATTAATATAGTCTATAAGAATAAAAAGACTTCTAATATTTCTCTCTTATAAACTAAGAGCTTATTTAGTACGTATATAATTTATTTAGCTATATAAGATTTATAAATATATATATAAAGTTAAAAGATACTCGTATATATCTATTTATATTATAAGTTAAATCTTAAATATCTTCTATATTATTTAACTCGTATAAATATTTTCTATATATATTTCGTTAACTTTAGACTAAGTCTCTAGTAGTTATAGTAGTAAAAGATGAAAAGAAATATATATATATATTATAAAATATCTTCTTCTTTTTAGTAGTATATATATTATAAAAGAACTAATATATATAAAGTAAATAGGCTCTAAGTAACTTCTTTTTTAGGAAATAAAGTTATAATATCTTTCTATTTCTAATTCTTTAGTAGTAGTCTATTATTCTCTTATACGTAGACTTTTAGTCTCTTCTATATACTCTTTTATATCTAGTTCTTATATATATCTAAACTTTATTCTAATCTAAAGATCTTGAAATATAAAATCTTTCTATTTAAAACTCTATCTACTTTTATAACTTCGTCTTTTTAGTAAGCTTAGATAAAGTCTAGAACTAAGAAGCTCTCTATCTCTTCTCTACTAATTCGCTTAAAATCCTTTACTTATTCTTAGTCTCTTTTCTTATACGTCGAAATTTACTAGTTTTAACTAATATAATATTACTATTCTTAGAGCTTAAAAATTTATAACTTCTAAACCTAGTATTCGCCTATCTAGTATATAATAGCGTACTATCTTATATAGCCGAGATTATATAGTATATACTATATATATAAGATTTTAGTAGTTATTATTTTATATTATTTAATTTAGAAAGGTTATATACGTCTAGACTTTTAGATATACTTTATAGAGTTCGAGCTTTAATATTAGCTAATATTATATTCTTTAGTTTTAGACCTCTTATATATAGCTATCTACTCTTCTATAGTTAGAAAAGGCTAGTTTAGCCTTTTCTTCTATATTAGTATCTAGTATTTATATACGTTATTCTACTGAATATACTCTTATATATCTCTTTAATAGTAGTATATATTTTATATTATTATATAGTACTAGTAAACTTCTTATTTCTACTTTAATTAGCTATAAAATACTATAGATAGCTATTATAAGTAATAACTAGAATATATTAATCTTTATTATATATAGCTTCTTATTCTAATTTTCTTAGAAAAACTTATACTTTATAAATATAAGCTTTAATCGCGTAGATAGAGAGAAGCTAATTATAATAGTCTACTATTCTAAAATACTAGTATTCGTGAAATTACTAATACTTATACGCTAAAAGTACGAATTACTAATACTTATATAACTGAAGATACTAAATATAATAGTTCTGATTCAAGACTATAGCAGTTCTGGTTTCAGACCTGTCACGTGACTCCTCACCGCCTAGCAGAATCCTATATATTAGCATCGTTTAGAGCTATCTTCGCTCTTTACCTTTAGTTTTCGCGTTAATAACTACGAATAGACTACTTCTCTACTCTATTCCTGCCTTACTTTTATATTAAAGATATTAAGATCTAATATTTATATATAAAAGAGATTAAGATTTAGATATTATATACTTAGCTTTTTAGCTCTTATTATTTAGTATTAGCTATATTAGACAAGTCTTAGTTATTATTATTATTAGACCTTAGTAGTATTTAATCTCTTATATATAGATACTCTTACTTAAGATAAAAGAAAGCTAATTTAGTATTTTCTTCTATATTAGTATCTAGTATTTAGATATATTATTCTATTAAACACACTTCTATATATCTCTTTAATAGTGGTATATATTTCATATTATTATACTAATAGCTTATATTTCTATTCTAACTTTTATATATAAGAGATAAATCTACTATTCTTTTAGAAAAAAATTCTATAATAAGAACTAAAAGTATAAAACTAGTATTATAAAAGAGTTTAGACAATTCTTATAGTTTAGAGATATTAAAGACTTTGTCTTTAGAGAAGATAGTTATAGAGAGTTTTTTATAAAAGAAAGATAATAAAATAAATGATTTTTAAATAGTAGAGAAAGATTGAAAAAAGCGTTTAGTATTAGGTTTCTCTTAGAGAAGTAAGAGAGAGTTTAAGAAGAATATAGTTTAAGCTTAAGAGATTATAAAAGCCTTAGACGTAGTAGATAAAATAGAGATAGACTTTTATTATAATTATAGAGTTTTTTTAAAAGAGATTTAAAATAAGAGAAAGACTTTAAAAAAGAGTTTTATAAAAAAGTATTTAAAAAGAAGGAATTTATAAAGAAGTCTATAGATATAATAGACTAGAGCTGTTTTTAATAGTAGAGTAGTAGTAGAGTATAGAGTTTTCTAGTTCTAATAGTTCTAAGATTAATTTATTTTTAAAAGATATCTACTAGTTAAGAAGAAGTATAAGAAAAAGAAGAATAAAAAAGAAGTATAAATACTTATATTCTAAGAAATCACTCTTCTTAATATAATAGTCTAATAGAAAAGATTTAAGTTAGCTAAGAAAAAGTTAGAGAGAAGCTAATAATAATAGTAGAAAAATCCGCGTAGATAAGAAATAAAAGGTTTTACTAGCTAAAATCTTTCTTATTTACTTATTTATAAACTATAAGCTTACCTCTAGCTTACTCTAAAAGCACTAGCACACTTATAGATTATTAGCTTACTTACTAATTTTTTAAATTACTTAATATTATAAGCTATAATAAGCGATTTCTATAGTTAATCTTCTTAATAATAAAGATTTCTTTTAATAAGAATAAATTTTTAAAGATATTACTAAGAGTTTCTTAGATATAGTAATAAAATTTAAAAGAACTTAAATTATTATAACTTTAGATATTTAGAACTTTTAAGAACTCTAATTAAATAGTAGAGGTTTTTAATTTCTCTAAGCTTATAAAAAGCCTATAGTTACTACGTCTATAATTAGTTAAAAATATCTTTTACCTTTTCTCTTTTACTTCTAAAGCTTTCTTAAGATCTTATCGCGATTAATATAAAGTAGTTATAGATCGCTCTTATTTCTAGATTATCTAGAATAATTAAGTCTAATTATTCTCGTTATTAAAGTTTAGATTTTTAAGATAATCTCTCTATTATTCTAGAAGAATAGCGAGAGTTAAGTCTATAGAGATACTATATACTACTTTTACTATCTAATATAAAGCCTCTTAATTAAGTCTTTACTTTAGCTTCAATCTATTAATAAGTATAGTAATTATAAAAGTATTATAGTACTCTTAGAAGACTAGCTGAAAGTATCTACTTATACTTTCCTATTATCTTATATTCTGTTTTATTTAATTAGTCTCTAGTATCTAAGGTTATATATTATAAGAGAAAAGAAGTTATTAACTTTATATACTATAGCTATTCCGTAGCGTAGTCGCCTCTTAGGCTTCAATTTCTCGAGCTATGAATCGCTTCTTACTAAGAAAAATAGCTTTTTTCACGAAAATTTCAACAGGCTTTATTCTACGAAACACTCTCTCACCTATTACCCTAGAGTTTCTTGAAAACGCCGAGCTCATTGGAATAGGGGTTAGGGTATACTAGGAAGAAAGTCCGAATCTTAAAAGTGGTTCAAAGTTCTTGGAATTAATTTGTCTTGAGTTTTCAAAACAATGGCTTCAATAAACATCAAAAAACCGTGTTTTGGGACTCTTGCTACTCTCCAACGCGAATTTTACGTTGCTATCGAAATCCTTCAACTTCCAGAAATAAACTTGAAACGGTTCTCTCGAACAGGTCTACATAAATCAAGTATTCACAATCTTGGTCTTCCTAGACTTGTTAGAAGTTCCCCTTTCAATGTGGCTGCTGTCCTCGACGTGTTTTGACAATGCTCATGTTTCTATCCTCTCGCATCTATGTGCCCTAGCTAACTACCATAGAGCACTTGGCTATCAACTTCCATACTTTGAGGTACGGCCCGTGTTCTTTTCGCTCAGTTAACCATTGACGAGGCATTCCCAACAAACGACCTTACCAACAATTCATACAGAAGCAACATATCTGGAGATTTGGGCAGGTCATTCCTCTAAGGCTCTTGTTGTTGCCACATGCCAATTTTTTCGGTACGTACAACCCAGAATTCCACCCCTCCTGAAAGACTATTATATGAGCCAAATTCCATCGAGGCGTTATGTTCTCACCAAAGCCACCATCCACGACCACAAATACCAATATCATGGAGATACAATGGACCATACTTGGCAGCTCTTATTTCCACCACACAGAGATGCATTCCACTCATAGACGACGTATTACTACGCTAAGGTCGCAAATATATACGAACAAATGGTATCCGAAAATTAACTGGCTCTTGTACAGCTTCTCACTTATACTCCTTGCCATACTCGTGTTCGCACTCTCAGTAAACAATGCATCGGCAATACTCTTAGATTGGCCTATTATTTCACAGGTTGTGAAGCACCTTCTGTTATAGGGTGCTATTGATCTATGTGTCTTATGGTTGAATGCGATGGTTTACATGGATGAACATGTTCACCAATGATGGGACAAATTGAGGATAAGTAAGTGGCATGTAGGAAAGAAGACCTCAGCGCTATTGCTGACCACCTTTTTTTGATATCCATTGGTGTCTCACTTAGTGTCTTCTTTTTGCCACTCTGGTGGCCCACTAAGACATGGTAGAATACCGACACTTGATTTATATAACACTTCTCTAGTCCTTAAATGGCAAAAACCAACAAACCTTGTCACAATTAAGATTTTAAATAAGCCTATAACTTGAAAGAAAGAAGTTACAGTTGTTATAACCCTCTTGTACTTATAGAGCCTTTAAAGTTATGCAGTAGCCTTCTCCTCTTTTGCCCTTGTTTTATTACTCTCTGTTTCTTTCCTAGTTGTCCATTTACCTACTAGAAGAAAACCAGAAGTAGAAATGATGGGGGAAAAGTGCCATATTGAACCAGTCTTAGACAGGGCGAAATACACATATCTAAAAAAAAAAAAGGTTGTTTCTTGGTCTGAACAGTTTGTTTACGAATTACTAGATTTCTTACTTGTGCTATTGGAATTCTTTAAAGGTATTTATTTAGAGGTTACCATTCAGGATACACAAAGGAGACTTGAAGTTGCACGATATTAGTAGCTTAAAAGAGAGTTGTTACCTTTTCTTCTATGTATACCTGGTGATGTGTAAAAGAGCCTAGAACAATAGTATCTATTCTCTGAGAACATTAAAAAAATCTAGAATTCAGGCTGAATTTCTTCCACATGTTCTCAGTGACTAAATGTCCTTATTCTAGGACAAGTAAGGTAATAGAGTGAGGGGGTTGTAGGAAGAGTAACTCCACAACATCAGAGTGAGGTTTGCGAAGGCTGTAGTCAACTGGTAGGTGCTTAGCCAATACCCCTTTTCATTCACCTAACTTGTGTAAAGGTGTACCTTTCCCATTTATTCCTCAGACTCCCACTAAACATAAAAACAACAACAAAACAATGGTAAAAGGTCTCACCTGGTGAGGGAAATCAATATCACTTTTCACTAGTGAATTTGGGTCGGTAGCAAAGATGACTTGAGCGTTTCGCCAATTCATCCCAACAATAATATATTGATGTTAAAAGAATAAGTTTTCCTGCCCGCCTAAGGGGGTATAACTATTTTCAAGGTCCCCCCCATTTCTCATTTCTCATTTCTCATCACTTCCCAAACATCAACACCAAGTCATCAAGTTTTCCACAAAAATCTTAACACAATGAATTCTCAGGCCCTCTATCTCATTCTATTCATCCCGTTCTTGGGAGGGAATACCAAAGGATTCCCAATCAACGCTACTTCCTCAGATGTAGCATTGTCCACGACCTCTTTCCTCAGTGCCACCTATATATCATCTGCTGGCCTGGCTCCGATCCCAACGACCCCTCCCACCATAGCCAACGAGCCAACAGCGACTCTCGCAATCCCCACTTAAGCTGAGAAAAAGAAGGAAGACAATGACAACGAGGAAGCCCCGGATTCTCGACCGACAGTCGCACCTGATGGAAGACGCATCATTTACCTCAAGACTTGGCAAAAGGTCCTTATCGCTATAGTTGTCTTCGCTGGACTCTTCATGATAGCCTGTGATTTGTCATGGAGAGGTTCTTTTTGAGACTGTGAAAACTAGTAGTGGGTGGTTGCTAGGTGCATACTGAGCTGAGAGTGGCGAAATTCTTTTTGTACTTCAACACCCCTCTTTAGATTGCTGATCGTCATTATTCATTCAAGATACTGGCCTGGTAGTTCATAAAATCGCTCACAAAAAGTTATTGCACCTTTAATTTGACCTCAATCTGTGATATTTCAATTTAATACTAACGTAAACATTATTTGATGTAAGCGAACCCCTCCAACCCCATTTAATCATATTATCAACACCAACAAAGAATTGAACTGCCACCTGGGCCTCAACATTTCCCCTCAACTGTCTCTCCAAGCTGTAGAAATATCAAGAGACTTTCCCACCTGTCAACTTCAAAAGCTGTTCCGCAGTTCCAAATGCAGCATGTCCCGTCCTCCTATCGACCTCAACATCGTGTTTCAATTCTCCAAACATAAGCTTATGCTGTTTCAGCGCCTCCGCATCGGCACTGCTAAGAGATGTGCCTCTCGCAATCTCATCCAGCATCGGATTTCTGGTCGTTACCAAGATCTGACTGAATATTCCACCAGTGCGCATTCCAGTTCTCCTGAGAACCCAAACTCCGCTGACGAAGCCCATGAGAGAAAGAAGCAGTGCCGTGGAATAGGGTATCAAGAGGAACTTCGGATTGTAGTAATAGGCGAGGATTTCTTCGGAAGAATAGCAATGCGTGGTTGAGTTGTAGGGGCTAATAGCAAGCGTTGAAAGAGTAAGATTGGTGAGTAGCTCGGGAACTGCAACAAGTAAATCTCGGTTTGTAAACCAGAGGGATGCTTTCGATCCATAATTCGCATCGTCTGTATCGCTGGCGAGTGTTGTCTTCATTATGTTTGTTGAAGGAAGAGCATATTGTGTTGTAGGTGATTTTTGCCAGCTTCCAACTAGATAATTGTCGAAAACTTCGCGAACTAGCATCGCGGAATTAATGCGCCACATCAATTCACTGGCGCCACCTGCGAGGGCTTTTGTGGAGTTCTGATTGAGGTAGAAAGAAATGTAGCCGATGTTGCTCTCTGTGGTGTTCAGATTCAAGAGTGGTCCGTTATTCATCAGTTTCGTCGTAAAGGTGGAGAGACCATTCGTGTAGTTGACGGTAACGTCGTATGTTGCATTGTAGGCGAGACAGCGCATTGTGTGATATGGTTGCATCCAGTTGTTTGGGGCTTGTTCCTTCGTAGTGTTTCGATATGTCATTACCAAGGACATGGATGAATTTACCTTGTAGTCGGACGTTGCATTGTAGAACAGGAAACTAGTCTCATTGGCAATGTATGCCGGATTGGAAACGGGTTGACAGTCCAAGCCTGGGCCATAGAAGGAGTGTTGGAACGAGCAATTGGATCCGCATGGAGACTCGGACCCCAAAATTGTGCCTTGTGCGAGAATCTGGCCTGCAAGTTTTGAAATACCCTCATTTGGTCCTGCTAGCGAGGTTGAATGGGGTACCCCATTGTAGAAACTTATATTCGAAGACGATGCGGCGAAAGTGGGTGCTGCGCAGGTGCTACCATTTCGAAGTACCAGCGAGCCAACCGTCAGACTGCCCGGAGCTAATATAGCTGAAATGGGGATAATCCAAGCAGCTGCAGCGAGAGCAGAGGCAAGTGGAGCGTTGATGAGTGCACTTGGTCCAAAGCTGAGCGGGTTACTCGTCAGTGTAAATAGCTTATCGAGAAGGGATATTTTCATGGCTCTCTTGCGGAAGCTGAACCAAAGTACTTCTTGCAGTGCTGTTAAGATTGAAAGCGTGAAAGAAGACTTCACAAAAAAGGCGGCGGCAATACCAAGATTGTGACTCCAGGTCTGGGAGAAGATGGCTTGTGGCTTTTTATGGAGATATTGATATCCAAAATGATGTCCCAACCCCACCGCGGTACCTACAAAAATCAACACCAGCATGAAAACAATCGGTCTCCACCAGCTGCAGAAGATTTAGTAGTCAGTATTACGATTTCTAGTAGTATGTCTGAGGAGATTGAGGTAGAAACAGGGCTGTCAGAGGTGGAAGAAGAGGAAGCAGTGTCTTAGTCCGTTTAAATAACCTGAAAGAGGGGGGGGGGAAACAAGGAGAACACCCACTACTTGCTACTCATGGCCTGAAATCCATGGGAATCTGCTGGGAAAGTCGGATATCTTTGCGGTTTGAAGGGCTTCTCCGATTGAGGTGGTGATTTCATATCGTCCGACAAAAAATGTACTTGGCCATCGCCGCCGTCAAGGTCCTTCGAGGAGTTAATTGATTTTGGCGTGACACTGTCGAGTAAGACATATTGAGGGTCGCTTGTTTTTTGGTTCGATGGCGGAGGTGTTTTGTGGTGGATCTGATCTTGGCTTGTCATTTCGAACCGCGATATTTCGAGAGAATTCTTGTGAGGGTATCGCTTGCTTAAGAAGAGAGCACACCTTGGCTTTTTGTATCCCACACCAAGGATCGCGAGACCCTGAAAATCACAATTTCATTCAAACAATTATCAGTGGGCCCTGAAGTGGCATCATGGCTCGCTCGTTTACGCTGTATCCAATGACCTGCCGCTTACGTGGATTTATTTAAGGCCAATAAACTCATGATTCCCATCAAAATGCTGAAGTGAGCTATGCACGTATGATATAATCCATGAATATAAAGTACTGATATGGGGTTGATATTTCGTACCAGAATTTCTGTTGTCGCGAATAGCCTTGAACGGGTGGGCGATTTGAGAAACTTCCTCTACGTGTACTAAAAAAGACGCCGTTTTAAGGCACAGGCCACCCCACCAAAAGATACCTACACTATAAGGTCAAATTAAGTCGTA
Organism: Hymenoscyphus infarciens; assembly: GCA_001414345.1. Taxonomy (NCBI): domain Eukaryota; kingdom Fungi; phylum Ascomycota; class Leotiomycetes; order Helotiales; family Helotiaceae; genus Hymenoscyphus; species Hymenoscyphus infarciens. The sequence continues at coordinate 16,049 of LLCB01000406.1, forward strand.
AAACTAAAACAAAAATCTAAAATAATTCCTGAGACTATGATTAAAAGACTTATGAAGTATAAGGGTTTTTTGTAGAGTAGTTGTTGTCATATGTTGGGATTTAGTTTCTGAGGTTTGGGTGCGGGTGGTGCTTGAAATCGGCGTCTTTTTTCCTATACGTAGAGCCTTCCTTTTACCCTGCCCAATGGGTTAATGCTCAAAGGCGCTAGTGGTGCTATTTAAGGCACATCCTGCGCCGCAGCGACTCTCGTTGGACAGACTTCACGAATTTTAGTGCTGGTTTCAACCCAATGGCATGCTGCGCCGCAATGCCCCATCTAGACAATTAGTTCGTATCGCGAGCATCTTCAATCTCATCAAAGCCAGAGATACGGCGGCTGAGTCGAGCCCTATTTCTTTTTGGTTTGGCGGGTATCCGGTAAACCTTCCATTGAATTTTGAATTTTGTTTTGTTTACAAGTAAAGAGGTTAAGCGAACTCATGTGACGTAAAGCTGCTGTTATTACCCACGTAGCTTCCATCAAATAGCTCGTATGTTCGCGACCCCACCCCCCAACCCCCCTAGCCTAGAGTGGAAATCCTTTCAGACCCATTTTCCAACTGGCGGGTCTCAGATGCTGCTTAACGTCTATGAGAATAGACCTCGATTTTGATACATTTGGCAAGTTGCACCACCCCGCTTCCTTGCCCTTTCCATTCCCCCCGTGGACTTTGGGGCTGTAAGAGTCAATGAAAGTTATCATTTATTTCACTTTGAAAAGGTGTTTAGACGGCGAGACGTCTTACTGGGAAAGGGGGCACCATCAAAAGGAAACATGAGGAGCCTGTGGTGCGATGGAAATAATTATGTAGTATCCCGGTGAGAGTGCTTTCTTTTTTTAAACCTCAAAAAACCGGTAGGAGATTTGAAGAAAGAAGATAGTAACCCTTTTTCTCCCCGTCCAACTTTCTAACTACACTCTTTTTTTTTTTTTTTTTGTAATCAATAGTCTATTTATCCGCTTTAGCGGATATGCAGACGCACTATTTAGGTCTAGTCTACAAATGTGGTCACGAGCCATCAGCTCCGCATCCAGGGCTGATAAAAGAAAGACAAAAGAGACCTATAAATCAAATAAATCAAATAATCCAAACTCCAAGTGTAACCTCTATCCCGACCTCGCCTTCCGATCCAGTACATGTTGTATTACAATGTAACAGCCCCTTTAAGGGCTCAGTTGGTACAAATAACAATCGTCTAAAAGTGCCGCTCTAGCCGTCCCCTTTGTAGTGCCTCTTATTTACAGAGGCGAATATGTTTTGGCGTATACTGCAAATTGGTCTAAAAGACCACTTACAAGCATGAAAGAGACAGTTTTAGGTATGAGTTTGCTGTTCTAACTACACTCTAACATCCACAAACCCCCAGTCACGCCCCACAGCCTCTCACAATTCTCAAATCCTTTTCTTGAAATTCTTAAATAAGCAAAACTCTATCAATCAACTAAAATGGTCTAATCAATTAGTGGGTAGGTTCATCAAAATACGCTGAGAATGGCGATCCACCTATCAGGCTTAGAAAAGTAAGAGGCACAAGCTAAGCCTTTCGTACACCTACATCTTTCGGCCATGCGAAATGGTCTAGGATATTAAGAGCCTCTTCTTCCACGATATGTTGTCTCAATATTGCCTCATAATTGAGACCAAAAGGCTGTATTTAGATTAGGCATAGACATCGATATTATTAATAGAATATTAGAGAGGTATACGATAATAAGCGTACTATATTAAGTAAGCTAATAATATATTAATAATCGTCGCTAAGCTATACTAAAGCTTAGAAGAATATAAATCTAGGTCTATTAACTAATAGAATTACTTTATTCACTAGTATCTAAGCTCTTTTAAAGTTTCTTCTTATAACGCTAGATAATACTAGTTTAATCTTAATATTATAGTATTAATAAGATTATTTAATACTATAACTCTATTTAAGATACTACTATTTAGTTTCTAGTCTAAACTCTTTTAAAAGAACTCTATTAGAATATATAAAATCTTATCTAAAAAACTTTATATCTTTTTAACTTTTATAGATAAACTAACTCTTCTACTATTATAAGAACAAAGATTATTACTAATTAAGCTTTTAAAAGCTTTTAGTTTTACACTCTTATACTCTTGTTATATAATAGTAGACTATTATAAGAAAATAGAGCTTTATTATACTTAGACTAGATATAAGTTTACTAAGAGAATTAGTTATAATAATAGAAAACTATAAGAGATACTACTAGAAGGAATATTTACTAACTCTATTAATAGAAGAAGTATTAAAAGTATATAAATTTTCTTAAGTAGTATTTAAATTAATATTTAAAATACTAATAGATTTATAGAAATAGTAAACGTCTCTAGCTCTTATTACTTACTTTTATTACTAAGAATAATCTCTTTTCTAACTTAGTTAACTAGATAGAGAATCTTATACTTTTTACTTTTCTCTTTTTTATCTTACTATTAATAAGAGAGTTATATAACTAATACTATCTAGGCAAAAGTGTTTTAAAAGTTAAATTATAAGAGTATATTAAGTATAAAGAGAGAATACTCTTAATAACTAATAGATAAGCTAGTAATAATAAACTTACTTATATTATAGTTAGAATATAGTATTCTAATAATAATTTTATACTTTATTCTACTTTATTTAATTTTATTAAAGTAACTAATATCTTATATATAACTAACGTCTTTATTACTAGACTCTTTAAAGTAACTAATTATCTTATTATTACTAAAGTAGTATTCTTAGTAACCTAAGATAATACTAAGCTAAATAATAATATATTTAATATTTTTAAATAAAGGTTAAGAATAGATAGAATTTACTTAAAAATAAGAAGTAGATAAAGTACTTAAACTATAAAGTTATAAATATATATATATAATATTATTAATTAATATTTATATAATTTAACTTTATATATATATTTAGTAATACTCTACTACTAATCTCCTAGTATTTAAAACTATTAAGACTATATTATAAAAGTATTCTTAAGAATATATTATTTATAATAATAAAGCTTACTCTTAATTTAATAATAATTCTAATAATCTTAAACTCGATACTTTTTATAAAATCTAGTAATTTATAAGAAGTTTTAAATATAAGAAGATACTATAGAATTAATTAAAAAATATCTATTATAAGAAGAATATTAAGTCTCTTAAATTAGTATATAATATATCTATAAGTTAGAATTCTTCTAATTATATACTAAAAGTACTACTTAAACTAGAGATTATAATTAAGTTCGTTTACTAGTATAAAATACTTTTAAATAATAACTTAGCTACTTTATATAAAAGATAACTTTCTTTAATCTCTTTAGATATTTTATAGTATAAAAATAAGTTAAGAAGTATTCTATACTTTATAATATAGTTCCTTAGTACTAACTTAATCTCTAGATAGCTTAGAATAAGTACTTAATTATAAAGTTAGTAGTAGTAGTAGTAGTAGTAGTAGTAGTAATAGAAAAGATAAATTTATATTATAAGAAGTATATATATATATATTAAGTATCTATTTTAAGTATAAATAATCTATAATAATACTTAAGCTATACTATAATCTCTTTATAAAACTACTAGTAGTATTAATACTCTCGATTATAAGAGATTTAAGTCTTACTTTTAATACGTCTATATTAATTATAAAAAACTATAACGTTTATCTATATAATTATAAAGATAAGAAATATAAGAATACTACTATAAATAAGAAGAGATTTGATTTAAGTAAGTTAAAAGAAGAGAAAGAGAAAAAGAAAGAGAAGATATAATAGATAAACTCTTACTTTAGCTTTAAAAAAGGTTATTTACTAATCTATATTATATCTAAGAATAAGATAGTTTAGTAGCTTATAGAAGATATAATACTTATTAACTCTAAGTTAGAAATAGTATATTAATATCTTATTTCTAAAAGAGTTAAGTATTCTATTATTTTATAAATTATACTTAATTATCTTATAATTTTAGCTTTACGTTCTTCTTCTAAGCGTGTTTTTAGTAAAACTAGAAACCTTATATCTTATATAAGAGATATTTAATTAGTAGTAAGACTATATAAGATATAGTTTACTTATAAAGTTAGAATATTATATTAGATATAAATAATAAGATTAAGCTCTAATTTAATAAAAAGAGAGTTATTATTAAATATAATAATTAGTATTTACTTTTTCTATTAAGTCTATTACTTTTATAAATTTTACTTTACTTTTTTACTACTTTTTACTATTTAAAACTTATTTTAAAATCTTTAAATTTAGATTTTAAAACACGATATTACTATTTATAGTTACTTTATTTACGAGAATAAATATATTAGCTTTAAGTAATCTAATAATAGTCGATAATATATATCACGATATTTATAAGAAGTTTTATAATAGTATCTAAGTCTAATCTATAGATTTTACTTAGAAGTAAAATATTAACTATAATATTATATAAAGACTCTTTTTAAAAATACTTTATACTTTAATCTTTATAATTTAAGAGTTCTCTTCTAGAGATTTATAAGTTAAACTTAATTTCTTCTTATTAGAGAGTAAACTAAGAATCTCTTTTAAAATATACTAGTTTAGATTCTTATATAAGTATTATATAAGGTTTAAGAGCTTATTAGTAAAGAAAGAGAGATAGTCTAAGAGAAGCGAGAGATAGCGTATATTACTTAGATAAGTCTAAAAGATAGTATTATTAGACTTTATAAAGTTAAAAGCTAAAAGTTTAGCTTTATAGTTTTATAAGTTACTATTATAGACTTTTAGAACTAAAAACAGACTCGAAAAAAATAGCTTTAGCTAAATCTAGTCTTTAAGCTTTTCTAGCTAAGTTAGTACTTCTATTTATCTTTTTTCTTATATTTTTAGCTATTCTATATTCTATATAATTTTTAATTAATTCTTTTCTTTCTACTCTTAGATAGTTTTATTCTTCTATTTCTATCTAGTAGTAAGAATAGAAGATAATAAAGTAAATAGATTTAGATAGTTAAATTCTTATTATAATTTCGCTTTAGTAGACTATTTTTACTAGCTAGATTAGCTTTTCTATTTCTAATCTCTCTTTTTAGCTTTTCTAGCTAATCTAATTCTTATTTTATAATTATTCTTTCTTTTCTATTTTATCTTATAAGAGAAGTTATTATATTCTATTATATTCTAATAACGCGAGATATTCTTTCTTATTCTAATATTTAGAAGTGTTTAAGTATAGAAATTTGAAATACTAGCTAAATTCTCTAACTCTTTTAACTAAATCGTCTACTACTAATCTAATTAAATACTCTTATTATATATATATAATAAAAACTCTCTATTTTAAAAGATAGTAATCTAGTTTTTAAGATTAGAGTTAGTTAGAGCGAGAGATAAAAGTTAGTAATATATAATTTTATACTTTAGTAGTATTCGTAACTAGAAAACGTTCTAATTTAGTTAGATTAGATACTTTAGTTAAAAGAGAAGAATTTAATAAAACTTAAAAATATTAGTCTAGAAAAATTATAGAAATAAGATGTTCTTAGGTTCTTCTAAACCTTCTTAGATAATACCTAGATAATCTCGTATAATCTAAGAGAGTAAGACGTACTTAGTCGAGTATTCTTAGCGTTATAGTGAGATAAGATATACTTAGCTAAGAAATCACTACTATACTAATATAGACATTTTAGACTCTAGATACTAGTTATATATTAAAAATAAAGCTTTTCCTATTATCTTCTTAGTATTCTCTTATACGTGTATTTAAATTCGTCTTATAGTTATAAGTATATTAGATAAGATAGCGTTCTTATAAAGTTGCTCTATCTAATCTAAGAATAGTGAAGAGGCTACTATTATAGTCTTCTAAGTAAGTAGAACTTGCTTCTAATTCATCTTTTAGTAGAGAGTTAGTAACCTTTTATATTAATATATTTAGTAGGTATATTTATAAGAGAAAATAAAGTATAGTTATTTAATAAGAATTTAATAAAAAAGTATTAGGTTCGTCTATTTTAGTATATTTTTAAGGCTAGATAATGCTTACGTACGAGCTCGTGACGCCTGGAATACCCGACCGAGTATGTAGAACGGTGCCTGGTTCTCTTATATCTATTATATTGCGCTAAGTGAGCCAGTGGAAATCCGGTTTTTATCCATTTCACTTGCTAGATTCCTGATGATGCTGTAAAGCGCGGTGAGAGAGGTGATAAATAATTTTCATATCATGTTGTGTTGAAACAGCTCAACTACCTCCCTCCAAGTTCGGCAACAATTGATAAAAGTTTACCAACGAGGACCAATAAACTACTATCCGTCGTCAAGATCTGAAAAATCTCACAGACACGTACTCTCAAAATCGAAGGTTCTGGGATATTCCCGGCTGAATAGTTTCCAATTGATCAACCAATTGAGCCCAGATCTTTCTTTGCAAAGCCAACCCGTCTGCTCCCTGAACCAGGGGACCTAGTCTGCCCACTGTATTAGTATATCAGTCTAAAAGATGAACGAGGTAATGTACGTACTCCGAAACGACACCATCGGCCATGTAAGCCCCATTGCTTTCTTCACCAGCGGCGACCGCTGCCACAATAGTTCGACTCCCGACTTCCGTATTGCGTGCAAGAATTGCGGTCATCACTTTTTTCATTATTGTCTCGGACCCAGAGGATTCGCGGTGGAAGTCCGACTTGCAAAGCCCCGGTGTTAAACAGTTAATGATAACAGTAGGGGTTTTGTTGTTTGGAATGCAGTGGGAAGCGAGTTCTCGTACACCAAAGACTTGAATGAGCTTTGACAGGGCATATCTGATGCAAAATATTAGTATTAAAAAGTGTTTGGGAAATCAGTTGCATGTTACTTACCTTTCCATGCCCATTTCCGAATTTTGATCGTTTAGAGCGACAAAAATGTCCTTGCTATTGCGTTCTGGAAAGTTGGCGATGAAGTGGGTATCGGATGCTACAATAGATAGTCTTGGAAGAGTGTTGAATTCCAACGATGTTTGTTTGAGTTTTGGCAATAACCCAAAAGCCAGAAGAAAGGTACCAATGACGTTGGTGGTGATTGTGGACTCATAGCCTGCCACAATCTTGAAGTGCTTTGTAATAAAACCTGCATTCTCAACAACGGCATCCAGCCGACGAAGCTCTTTTGCTCGGGCACAGAAAGCTTTGATGGATTCGTAAGACTGCATGTCCAAATCCCATACCTCAATGCTCTCGTCTGCTTTGCCTGTACTTTCAAGAATGGATTTCTTTGCGGATTGGCCTTTTTCTCGGTTGCGGACGGCGAGAATAATGAGCGCTGCATTTAAGTGAGAGAAATGGCGAGCTGCTTCAAGTCCAAGACCTGTGTTTGATCCGGTGACTATGATTGTTTGGCCAGAAAAATCCTTGGTAGGCGATGGAGGTGTAACAAACAACTGTGAGTATAGCAAGGAAGTAAACCAGTTCAAGTTGAACCCCATTTTGGACCTAGTGGAATTGGTAGATAGAGGATCTCGAATACTCTGCAAGCCAGAGAAGAATAGGTAATCACGAAAAAGGGTTGGATTTGAAAGAGAAGGATGCAAGAACAGCTCGTTGGAGGTCCAGAAATAGTGGCTCATGTTGTGGCAAAAACGTCACCACTCATGTTTGAGTTCGTCCGCCCGGACCAGTTTCTCCGCCGGCCCTGCGATGTCCCAACACTATTGGCTGATACTATTGTATGCTTTGTCACTGTAGGATAAGAGGTCTACCACAGGGTTGGCCGCTTCTTCGTCCATCTATCCATCCATCTTTTCGTCCGCTCATATAAAAATGTCATCGTCCATTTCTAGATCCATGAGAAAGGGGACCAAGAGCTGCCTCGAGTGTAAGATTCCCCCACACTGGAGAAATTCTCCACACAAATTTTTGTTGAAATACATTGCTGATTTAGAGGCTGCAGGTAGAAGGAGAAAGGCTCGCTGCATACATTCTTCCGACGAGTCTCGGACCTGTCTCCGCTGTAAATCGCGGGGTACTTCTTGCATCGAGCAGACTGACGCAGCTCTTCGGGAGGTTCCGTCGACGAATACAAGAGTGACTGTCTCAAAATTATCCTCGAAGGTTGAAGAACTAGAAGCCATCATCAAGTCAATTAGTCGAAGTCAGCAGGATGTTTCTGTGGGTCCAGAACTTAACACTCGAGAAGCTACGATAAATCCAATGCTGCAAGACTCTGTATCTACAAGTCCCATTCACGATTCTCTGCCTGCTAGTACAAGTGTCTCAAGCATTGTAGAACCAATTCCATCGCTTTTTGATAGCGCAATCGTAAGTCAAAAATCTTTTTTGTCTTTGGTTTGGTAAGATATTGACTGGGATCAGTGGTCTCGGGATCCTATGGGTAAAGAAGCAGTGGCAGGTGCGAAGGAAGTCATCGGAGACGATTCGGCATCATCCCAGAAATGTTTTGATACCATAAAACAACTTCGGAATATCCTCCCAACACCCGAGTTGTTATCACTTATCTTGGACGCGGACGCCGCGAAATTCTGGTGGAACACATGGTAAGTTCACCTTGAACATACCGGATTGATACTGACTAGGTATCAGGAGAGCAATCGCACCTTGGGTCTTGGAAACCACGCCTGAGAAGTATACCAAGATGGTGGGAGGATTTGTGGTATATTCTCTAAGTTCAAACGAACCTTCACTCGTTGGAATGGGACTGCTATGTGTCGCCTTCTCGATCCAGCAACTCGACTCAAATCATGGGGACATTTTGCGACGTCTTCCAAGTTCCCAAGGGAAGCTCTTTCACACATTATTTAGCAATGTGGAAATGTTAATCCTCAACGACGCATATTTTGCGAGTACAATGATGGGCCTTGGTGTAGGTGTACTTGCGGCTAAGATGCTCATGAGTTTGGGGCTTGTAAAAAAAGCCTGGTTACTACTTCATCGGTCCATTTCATACGGCCAGCTACTTCGCCTCCAAATCCCACATCGTTTACAGAGCGAGTCCGAAATTACCATGGTTCGTCGCCAACAAACCTGGGCGTATTTGTGTGAACTGGATCTATATACAAGTTTGTTAATTGGCCTCCCATATGCAGCAAGTGGCTGTACAATCCAAAACGACGTCCGAATCAAACGAGGAACGACGTCATGGTTTCAATCTCGATTGCGCAGACTATCTGCCCAAATCATTGATCGGAACCAAGCAGGACTCGAGTTGTCAACAACACTGACACAAGATTTACAAAGAGATGCAGCGCTTGCAGTATACGACATGGATCGAGAGTTTTGGGACGCGCCCAACCAACTCGGTCTTGGAAGGATTGATCGCTTGCAGTATATGGAGAATGTCGCATTGCAACTTTGGTATCACCAAATTCGCGTTTTCATCCACATGCCACTCATGATAAAGTCCATTGAAGACCCATTGCTGGAAGACCACAAAATAGCTTGTCTCACCGGCTCCAGAGAAGCCTTGAGGATATATCGTATCATGCGTTCGGATTCGCGCGCGGCATTTAGCCTGGAGAAGCTAATCGACTATCAATCCTTCATCTATACAACTTTGCTCATTCTTGGGCAATTTGACTTGGGAACCTCGCCCTCTGGTAGCCAATCACCCTATCATGATAGGGACTGGGAGTTGGTTGAATCAACTTTAGACATACTTCGCCAAGCCTCGACAACTTCGAACAACACGATAGCTGCTCAAGCAGTTGAAGGGTTAGAGGCTTTGGCATCTCTCGCCCGGGGTTCCATAGCTAGGGCATCTCAAGACTCTTCTCTGCATGTCGAATGCGAAATGAACGACTGCAAAGTATCCGTACCCTTTTCTGGGACGATAACTATTTTTCCAGGAAGCTTGACTCAGGGCTCAAGAACCTCGCCTACACAGCCATCATCGAGTGAGCTACCCATTTTCACCCTGTCCAACAGCACTCACGAGATTCCCCAATTGACTCAATACATGCCCCAGAGTGTGCCACAAAGTAGAGAAAATGAAATCCCCCATATTGATTTTAGCTGGGAGAATATGATTGAATTCAACACGGACGAGGATTGGTCCTGGTTGTCGGACGTGGGATAACATATCACCTAGAAGAAAGTGAAGTAATATCAATGATTTATATAGATCTCCCAAGCCAAGATCAACAATTATGCGAGGTTGGGCACCTCGATATATCCACTCTTCTATCCTCTAGTTCGTCGAGTCACGGGCATGCTGAAATAAGCGAGCTCTGAGTCTGTTTAGAGCGAGGTTATAACGCTATGACCTCGCCCTAAGTTAAGTAGTACGATAGACTAAGATATTATAATCTATAAAGAGTATAAGATAATTAAAAATTGAATTAATATTTATAGATTTATATATATTTAGTTAGCTTATTAGTAAACTATCGACGAATAAAAGAAGAAGAATAAAATAAAAGAAGTAGAATAAGATTTAAATCTATAGTTATCTATTTCTTTATAATTATTCAACTAGCTTATTAGTAATAAGTAAAAAGAAATAGAGGTTATATTTATATAAGTATATATAACAGGTCGTTACGTAGCTAGAGATTATATTATAACGGCACGAAATACACACTACTGGCGAAGAGGCATATGGGAGTGCGTTCGAGACAGAATAACGTATGTAGATACTAGGCTCTGATACGGAAGAAAAGGAAAAACTATCCTTCTTCTGTACCGAGTATGAGCATCTATATACAAGAGGTCGGAGACTACTAAGTCCCGACAAGAATGATAACCGAGCCCTTCCTAATACAGCTACTAAAACAATAAGAGCTTTGAAGCCAAACATGTAAGGCCTTAAAGCGAAACATGTAACATCCGATCCTTACTCCCTTCGGCACCTTCCCTCTCATGAGTCGTAGGGATATCGGCAGTTTCACGAATGCCGACAATTCAGGATGGCGTGCCATCACATCCCCCCTCCTTCAAAAAGACTCGTCCCGAGTCTTCGGTTGTCGATCGGCATGGTGTCGGGTCGATCGGAGTATTGTTTGTCTGTTTGTTGTGAAGAATGTGACTTGTCTGCTATTGGCTTTTTTGACGAAGAGTACTGGAGAGGCGAAAGGGCTATTACTATTGACGATAAACCCCTTGTCTAGGTTCTCCATAAGATACTCCTTCGTGGCTTTGAGCTCTACGGTTGACTGTTGATACAGAGGCGAAAAGGAGTTGGGAAGTGGTTCATTCAAAGTGATCTTGTGGTCGTATTCGCGGTGAGGAGGGAGCTTATCGGAAGCTACTTTCGAGAACACGTCTTTGTAGGAAGATTAACATTTCGGCAGTCGGGCCTATATCAGAGCCCTTGTATCATCATCGTCTTGAAGAGGGGCTGATCTTTTGTCGATGATCCGATCCAGCTCATAGATGTTAGTTATGTAGAATTCCGAGTCGGGTTGTTTTATGTCAAAATGTATGGCGTTTACGCTTATTTCGCTGATAAAAGAGTGTGGAGTCTAGTTTTTCGGAACTGTACCAGCAGTTCGAAGGGGCTTCAGACTAGAGTCGGAGGTTGAAGTTTCAGGAAGTGTTGTTGTCGTAGACGGGAGTGATAACTCGGCTATGTTTATGAGTCCACCCTTTTCACGTCTTTCTGGTCGGGATTGACAGCGATAACTCAGCTAAGAGCTCACTTCTTTGGTCCTGATGGAAAGCGTATTTTGACCGATTCGTATCCGATTCGAGGGAAGTGGTGGGAAGGCATCAGGGGCAGCGGTGTCCCTTAAGCGAAAGAGGTCTGAATTCGGGCTTTTGAAAGCAAAGGAGGGTTCGAGTAAGGGTCGGATCGGGGAGGGTTTGGAGGTGGAGTGTTTTTGAGTTGTTGACTTATGTCCTCCATCTCGTCTAACCGATCGTTTGTCCTTTGCTTTTGTCTCCATCTCGTCCGCATATCGTCCGCATTTGAAAAGTCTCTTTAGGACCTTTTATGTTTTTCAGCGTATGGTTACGGATCGGAGAGGGTTCAGAGGGTCTTTCGAAAAGGGGGGGTGGCCCTGGAAGGTCGTTCAACGCCTCGTGGCGGAACTGATTCGGAGAGAGACCTAAGGTCTTCTCGGAACTTCGACATGATGTCGGTTTGGGGGGGGGGGGTAAGATCAGATTCGGAAGCCTTCCGGATAACTTTGATAGTCGACTTATTCACCGAACCTGTGTACAGCAGTCCTTGTACAGAGAGGGTTATTAGAAGCCTCTAGAACACCCAGCGTATTCCTGCTTCCTTGACGTACAAGACACGATTTTTACCAGCTGTCTATAACCGATACCAAACCCTGATATCACTAGCCGTCCGAGTAGTCTCCGATTACCCGGCTATTTGAGGTTGTCGTCGTTCGGGTCCGATTCTGGCCTAAAAAAGAAACAAAAGCGACGACGTGCTCGAAAGAGATATTATAAATGCCGTCACCGGCGAAGAAGAGTTTTTCCTTTTTTTCCGTATCAGAGCCTAGTATTTACATACGTTATCCTGTCTCGAACGCACTCCCATATGCCTCTTCGCCAGTAGTGTGTATTTCGTGCCGTTACATAAAAAGGAAAAACTATCCCTCTTCTAACTCTAGGAGAGTAGGCTACATACAAGAGGTTCGGACAGTACAAAAGGGTCCAAAACCGAACAACGACATACGTCGGCTAATACAAAAGCCCGAACCTACCTAACCTTCCTAAAACAGACAATGTAAGACAACAACTGCCGAAACCTTATATGTGGCAGGTACTCCCAGCTATCCAGGATGGCCTAGGTAACGGGCCATCACATATATAAGCGATACTACTACTTTTCTAATATAGTAGAATAGCGAATTATTCTACTAGTTAATTCTTATATCTTTTAGATCGCTAGCGTAGTAGTTAAAGCTATTCCTTCTACGAGTGTTATAGTATATATATATCTATTTTATTAGCTTATTAGATAATTATTTATTAATAAATTTAAAAGAGGAAAAACTAAATTTAAATTTATATAGATTTATATAGATTTAGCTAACTAATTAGTAGACTATTTACTAATAAATGTAAAATAATATAAAGCTTAAATTTATCTTTATAAATAGTTATATATCTTTAGAGCTGATTTATAAATTATTTACTAATAAAGTAAAAAAGTTAAATTTATATATATTTAACTACTCTATTAGTAGATTATCTACTAATAAAGTAAGAAGATTAAAACATCTAGTTAATTATATATATATATCTATATTATAAGCTATCTACTAATAAAGTATAGCTAGTCTTATCTTATAGTTAAGCTTTAGTTAATATTATGTTTTTTTAATAATATTTTATAAGTAGTATATATTTTTAAGAAATTAATATCTTACTATTACTTCTTTTATATTTTTATAATTATTTTATTAAATAAGTTATTAAAAGACTTCATTATAAAGAATTTAGTCTCTTATATACTAGAAGCTTTTAATAAGTTAAACTATTTATAAGAAGCTTATATAAAAGAAGAAGTAGATAAAGACTTAGAAAGTAAACTAAATAGCTATTTTTAAATACTACTTTATAACTTTATAGTCTAGTAAATTATAGATAAAATCTAAGCTAGATTAGAAGCTTTTAAATAAGTAAAAGTAGAAAAAATATATAAAAGAAGTAAATATAAGATAGTTTCTAATATATATAAGAATATAGAAAAGTACTTATTAGACTTAGATAACGATATTACTAGTAGTAAATTAGAGAGATCTATAAAATTTATTATATTATAGTAAGTAATCTAATTAATACTAGATTTCTAAGAATAAATAATAACGTATTAATTATTAGCTAAAAAATAGTTAATCTATAAAAAAATAGTTCTTTTAGCTATAAGCTAATAGAATACTTAGTCTTAGTAGATCGGTATACTTAAGAAGTAGGTAACTGCTCAGGTTAGCACACGTGGGAGCACGTGACCTTCTCGCTTAAGAACTATTTAAGTAGACATCGTAGCTAGCTTTACTCGATATATACGAACGAATATATAACTCTTTTTATATCGCTTTTATAACTATAAGTTATATTAATATAGTATTTTCTAAATATAAAAATAAAATTATATAATTTTAAATATAACTCTTAGAGAGTATATATCTTTTTAAAAGTCTTTTATAATAAATTAAGATTTATATAATAACTTTTACTATTTTAAAGTAGATTCTTTTAAAAAGAAATTATAAGTTATATTATATATAATATCTATTTAGTATTATAAAGCTCTAGTATTAAAAACCTAAGATTTATTAATTATTAGTAATTTTTTAATAATATTTATTATATTAGATAAGAATTTATACTATCTATTATATAATATATAATATAATAATCTAGTATAAGATTATATCGCTACTTAAGTCTAGTAGTTATAGAAGACTTAGTTTAAAAGCTATAACTATATAAACTATTTAAAATCTATAGAGTAAGACTAGTTCTATCTAGTTATAATTTTTATTTATTTATTTAATATCTTATAAACTAGTAAAGTTATAGCTATTTTAATACTAAAATACTCTAACTTTAGTTATAAGTTCTTTATTATAAAAGTTATTAAAAATAGAAAAATTTATATCTAAATAGCTCTTCTTCTACTTTATAGTAACTACTAGAGAATATAGGAATTCGTAACTAGCGAATAGTTAACTAACTCTCTACTACTTCTTCTATTATTTATCTAAGGCTTAAGAAATCGATTATATTATTCTAAAAGGCTTAAATAATTAAGATTTTAATATGTTTATTATTCTAAAGAAGTTAGAATAATTATAGAAGTATAAGTACTTCGAGAATAGAGTTACGAATTCCTATAGTCTCTAGTAAACTAAATATAATTATATCTTATAAAATAAGTCTAATTTAGCTAGCTTTATCTACTTCTATTATATAACCTCTATATTAATAAATATAGTAAATCTAGTTTTATAATCTTTATATAAAATTTATAAAAATAGCTTTTTAATAAAGCTAGCTATATCTCTTTTTATATTTTATTCTTTCTTTACTTTTATAATAAAAATATACTAATTTTAGTTATAACTTTTTTAATATAAGAGTTAAAAAAAAGAAGTTTATATCTATTTTATAACTTTTATATAGATTATATAATCGTAGCTTTTAAGATAAGCTAGATATAGCTACTTTTATACTTTTATAGAATATAGAGCTTACTATCTTATAATTAACTTATCTAAAATATACTTAGATACTCTAGGAACCTCTATTATTTCTATACTCTTATTAGTCTATTCTCTCGCTTAGATAGAGTAAGCGTCTAGAGTAGCTAAATATAAGATAATCTTAGACGCTCTAGTAAAAACCGACCTGCTCTACTATCTCTACGATATATTAGTTAATTACTTAGATGCCTAATATATATAAGTCGGTTTGTAAAAGAGCGGCTAAGGAACAGAGATAACTAAATCTTTACATCAACCACTCACGTGCCATCCCTCTCAAGGTGCATATTTCGAACTAATAAGAGCCCTACCGTCACCAACAAGTTCCAAACCAAAGCGTAAACGACGACGCAGAAGACGCGATGCAAAATAATCTCGAAAAAATGGTAGATTTCGCGCGCAAGGCGAAAATCAAAACAAGGAAATCACGAGAAATTATGTGGAAAGATCCTAGATCCCCGCAAAGAAGAAGAGGGGGGTATCATTAAATTAAGAATCTCATATATATATATATATCACCATATCCAACAAATCCCCAACCTCAAATCTCACCACATCAATTCGCATTCGTTGTCCTCTTATAAATCATGAGCGCCGCCAACATCGCACAAGCCGTCGCCCCAAGCGCAACATAAACCCCGGTGCGATCGGGAGCCTCCTCCTCACTCTTCGGAAATGCCAGATTCGGATTCGTAGCCGCTTCAGCAAGCGTCACAAACAGCTCGCTGATACTATGCCACGTAACGCTGACATGCAGCGGCGCATTCATGCTAAGATCTATGGTATATTGATCTGGTTGCATTTCCGATCGTTGCGTCGTCTTGTCTTGATCTGCTTTCAAGGCTGTGTAGATAGCTGGTAATTCATCGAGATGATGGTATTTTTTCCGTAGCGAGACAATATGTGAGAAGGAATCTGGATCTGAGGAGTCGTATGTGTAGCAAATTAGGTCGCATGCATCTAGCTTTGCGCGGTTTTCGAGGATCGCTGGTTCAAGTTCGCCGAGCTCTTCTAATATTAGGTAGCATTGCTTACCGCCTTGGAGTTCGACGCTGTTGACTGCTGTACGAGGTTTGATGGTAGGGTGATAGAGAGAATCAAAGGGTCGGTTCAAGAAGGCATCCAGAAGCGACGATTTCCCCGATGCAGGTGCCCCAAGTACATAGCAAAGGACGACATTTCGCTCCACCCTGCCAGGACGCCGACGACGTTTTCTGGATTTTGTTGTTTTTAGTGCGGATGTAGTCGACTCACGGGTGCTATGAGGCTCGAAACCAAGATATGCTAGGTATGCGAGCGTTGTGGTTGGCGAGACAAAGGTAGTCATCGACCATTGTGCAAGCCAACCCTGGAGAGTAACGTGGCCCCCTTCGTTACGAACAGTAGAAGCAGGGAATGATGTTTCCAGCCAAACTTGCGGTAGCCCAGGTGTAGGCGCAAAAAGCGCTTGGAGATCAGAATCAGTCAGCCCTCCATCATTGTCCTTGTCGAACAAGAGGAATCTGTCAACAAAAAACTTGTATCCGGCGGGACTCAATTCGGCAGAAGAATATTCTGGAATCTCGAATTTGGGGTGGAGGAAGCTATCTTTCAAGCTTAGACTGTCCGTATAGTGGTACTTTCGAAGTATGATCCATATTGTTTCATGCCTTCCCTTTTCCGCAAATAACTTGTTGAGATGGATAAATCCTTTCTGGTCGATTCCCTTGGCCATATCAGATCTGGGGAAAGTTTTGCTTATGGATGCTTTGATATTATCTAAATCTTCGTCTGACAATGGTTTCTCAAAACATTTCGCTTGAAAGTCGTGCATCTCCTGGTCGTTCAAGTAACCATCTTGGTCCTTGTCGGATAAATAAAATATTCTTTTGAGGGCAGCTACCGCAGCCGGCTTCAGATTTCCTTCCTTAGAATCGAACAGAGGAGCGATTGGATGTGTGACAGCCTTCTGGCAGAGGAAAAAGACTTCGTTGACATTGTGGTGTTCCCGAGCGCTTGTCCTTATACATGAATCAATTTCCTTGAACTCAGCCATTACCGGCATCATCTCATCCTCCACCACCTGCGCCATACCCCCCGTGGACGTGAGATCTGATTTGTTGGAGCATAATACGACTGGCACATTGACTCCCAGGGAACGGAAATATGGCATCCAGAACAGCGCAACACGCTCGTAGCTGTAATGGTCCGAGTAGACGAGTAATATAACATTCGATTTTCGCAGTTCCTTTCGCAATGTATTTCGCTCTTGTGGTAGGGCAGAGGTATCGACAATAGTAGTGGTGACATTTTCGGGCGTGCCAATCGTGGGAGGAATTGTGATTTGAGGAAGGACGGACTGGATCTTGTTCGTTACGAAGACATCCTTTACCAGCGAGGTTATGAGGCTTGATTTCCCGGCGCCCTCATCACCGCAGACACAGATGCGGACTGTGGCGTATTAGCAGTGTCCATAGCAGCTGCCATAGGAAAGGAGGGGAGAGAGCGAGGTACCTGTCGCCATTTCTGTGTCGTTTCAGCCTTGCAAAACGCGGCTGTCAGCTGTGCATTGCGCGAGGGATTTGCAATCTTGATTCCGCCTTCGCCAGCGCGACTCTCTTTTCGCAATGGTATAATAGAGCAGTAGTGAGTGCGGACCTGGCACAAGTGTTTACAATAATGAAGCTTCTTAAGAGTCTGGCAGAAATGCCACTTATCACCCGATACTGGAGCGGAGCGGGTGAAGCTCCAGCTCTTGTGGATCGTGTCGTGTGGCTGTGCTTTCTATATGTGGCTGATTCTCTACGGAACGCTATTATTACTATATAAGTTTATCTAAAAGAGCTTAGAAAAATATTTAAAATATTTGAAAAGAATCTCTTATAGCTCTATAATCATTGAGTAAAGTTATCTCTTTCTTAATGATTATGTTATAGTTTTTTTTTTAATTAATTTAAACTCATTTTTCAAAGGAGGAAATTTAGACGTCCCCGTAGAGCTGATGAACCTACTTGTACTCTCACCAGTTTGCACTCCCGGCTTTCCATCGCGACACAATCTCATCGCGGCCATCAAGTGCTACCTTTCAGACTCTGCACTCTCGATAACGATTAATTTTTTCAACCGCTACCCATTCCGCCTCGACATCATAGTCTCGGAATTTTAGCCCAAGCCTTCTTGGGGAGACCATCATCACCATACTTCCAAGATGCGTCCATCGTTGGGGAGTTGGAGCGACAACAGCGAATCCAAAGAGGATGACACCTAGGACGCGATACCCGTCGTTTACCACGATGTTGTTGTGTTAAAGATCCCTTGGCATAAGGGAAATGGCCTTCATTGCCGGCTATCTTGTCAACAGAAACCCGAAGGAACTGACGGATGAAATAATATCGTCTGCAATGGAAATTAGCAACAGCAGGCATGATCAACCAGAGTATAACTCGGTTTCTTCTGGCCCAGGCTTCAAAGGGGCCACCTTTCCCAGGAACCCATGCCCCGTCGTCTAGTTTTGCTACAAAAGTTCTAATAATTGGCACCAGTTGAAGAAAGCCGTATCTTTGAATAGTAAGTGACATGGCATCAACCATTATTTGGATTTATGCTTATATCTATGTGAACTAGCTCGGCGAAAAGTTACTTGTGTTTGGAAGGAATCTTCATACTCCATACACATTCCAACATTACCTTCGAAACAACCCATCAACACGAAAGGAGCGGATCCTTCACCAGAGGGTGCAGACTCGAGTAAATTGCGTGGATTTGTGGGATGGTAATACTAGCCGATTCCATCGAAGTTACCTTCCTATTGGAGCCTGGAAGTTGCCAATGGGGGCATCGGAAGTCTTGTAATTCATCGCGTATTGTCATTGAATTTCAAGACTATCTGGTTGTACGTACCTAGGCCAATTCCTGGTAGTAGAGTACAAGCAAGCGCTTTCCTTCGTGTCTTTGTATGGCATAGGCCCAAGGCGTATCCCAGCCCACCATTGACAACTGCTCTTTCTTTACGAAGCCCGGTGAGAAAATATCACCATTGGTATCCCATGAACGATTTGATTTTCTCTAGATCTACTGTATCATTTTAGTGCTATTTTTGGCAGGGCGGGCTCCGTACATTTTGAAACTTATCAGCCATTGATGCATGTTTACTTTCTTTTTTTTGGGGGGGGGGGTCCCTTCCCACCTGATCTCCATCGCTGACCAGTGAAGGCGTTGGAGGACAATTACGTGAAGTCCCGAAATCTCGGGAGGATCGCACTAGCCTTCGCCCCTGATGTTCCTTGCACTCAGATGGGATGGCAATATCGTACCCATTCAGAGTCATTTCGAATGTTAGGCTGCAAAGTTTTTCTCCAATCTGGTCTTCATTTTCTTCTTTTCGTGATCCTTCCTTCGAGGTGTACGCCAAAGACCCTGTAAGCTGCACAATTAAGATTGAGAGGCTCAGCGGCTCCCGTCTAGGGGCTGTGAAGGCTTACCGCAGGATTGCCATCTAATCTGGGGCAGAAGGGAATTAAGCTTTTATACGAACGTACCTCTAAAAAAGACCCTTATGTCATCTTTTCTCTTCTATATTTACGTTGTCTAATTTCTTCGTTTTCCATATAATAAAAGTTGTGTTCCACCGGTTGTTTCCTAAATTCATCCTCGTTATTTTCCTTCTCTCATCATCATAATGGCTGTTAATCTATTCTCTGCCGCCCTCCTTTTTGCAGGAGCTGTCACAAGCTCCGCGCTCCTCGCTCCTAGAGCTGGAGCAGAATTAAACCCCGTCCTCAAATCCGACTTTGCGGACCCGGCCGTAATCGGCATCGGAAACGGCGCCTGGCTCTCATTCGCGACAGGTTCAAACGGAAAACATGTCCAAGTAGCAAAATCCACCTCCGGTCTTGGTGGACCATGGGACCTCCTCGACAAGGATCTCCTTCCCAACGTGGGTTCATGGTCCACGGGAAATTTGGTATGGGCCCCCGACGTGCGACGCATCGGCTCGAAATTCGTCCTCTATTACTCCGCTGAAGCAAAAGCCGGTGGTCATTGTATTGGGAGTGCTACCGCGAATGATGTTATGGGGCCTTACGCCGCTGATTCGGAACCTATTGCTTGTCCTCAGAAGCAGGGTGGTGCTATCGACCCTTCTGGCTTCACAGATGGGGATGGTCGCCAATACGTCGTTTACAAAATCGACGGCAACTCAGTCGGTTCTGGGGGGTTGTGTGGGAATGGTAATAAGGGTTCCGTTCCTACACCTCTCATGTTGCAGGAAATGAAAGACGACGGGACGACGAAAGTTGGGGACCCAAAACAAATTCTTGATCGTGGCAAGTACGATGGACCGCTTGTTGAGGCGCCGCATCTTATTCATGTTGGGGGGATGTACATTCTGTTTTTCAGTAGCAGTTGTTGGTCGAGTCCGACTTATGATATCAGTTATGCTACGTCCGAGAATATTGCTGGGCCTTATAAGAAGGCTAAGGACCCTTTGGCTGTTACGGATAAGCCATTTCATGTTACTGCTCCGGGGGGTGCGCAGGCTACTGATGAGTATGTTACGTTCTTTTCCCTTTTCCTTGTTTTCCTTGGTGGCTGAGATGTCGGCTGTTGGTTCGACGAGAATATAGGCTAACCTTTTGTAGCGGGAAGAGTTTGGTTTTCCATGCGGATTGCCAGCTTGGGGATGGGAAGAAGAGGTGTTTGTTCACGAGGGATCTGCAGATCAAGGGGGAGATTGTTAGTTTTGTTTGAAGGGTGCGACTCGCGGTTTCTTTTTCATCTTTGGATCGATATTTATTTGCATTTGCGCGTCGTTTTGGGAGATTATGTGCTTTGCATGGGAAGGCGTTGAGTGTTGGGTCGTTATATTTCATTCTTTCTTTGCATCGACTGGTGTAACACTATTTTTGTTCAGTTCGGTTTAGTAGGGGATCCAGGGGGTTTTCGAGGCATAGCCTCTCTTCTCGTTATCACAAGTTTTTTCAGACAATGATGTTATTCGAAAAGGCTTGGGAAAATCAAGAATTCTGGTTTCTTATTGTTCTAAGCCTCCTTCGAAGGATATTTATGATTGTAGGAACTTGCTTGGTATAGTATGATTCAGAAGGAAGACTATGTCTATTTTTTCATCTATGTAAAATACTACGCACAAGAGACATTTCTCTCGAGTGCTCGAATGATGATAATTTCTTTCAACTGTGAGAACTTTTCATAAGCAATGAGGAGGAGTTGCAGTCATGAATATACTGTTTCAGTTTTTACAAAACGGGATATCAATTCGTCTCTTCTAGTCTTAGGCATCCTCCGGTGGAGGAATACCCGGAAGGGTTTCCTAATTTCGATGGGAGACGCTATGGTAAAAATGTTTAAACACCACCCTTGTTTAGAGGAGAGTAAGATTCTAGAACACTCGGTATACATCTGGTCAGTATTTCTAATTTTCCAAGTTTTAGAGGTCTGTACTAATTATTAAAGCAAAGGTTGACTGCGATTTACAGCAGTGTTGAGAAGCCATTCCGGGCCAAGGCGATTTTGGTGATTAAACCCACTCCTGGAAACCCACTGTATGCCCACTTTAATATATCATCCTTCATTCTGACTGGCGGCTCGTCCTGTGGAGTATATCTTGTTTTATTTTAGGGATGCTACGCCGCTGGATAAGATTTCAACCAGCCCTACGAAAGCAAATCGCCCCCTCTGTCGTGGGTGTTCTATACCTAGCCTAATCGAGGCCCTTGTCAGAGGGTTTACAAGGAATTTTTGAGTAGGGATTAGTATTAAAAAGTAATGATATTCTATAAGAGTAAAGGGCCTATAATCGATAAAGCTTAGACTTTTTTAAGGTATTTTCAAAGAAGAATAATTTTATTTTTTAAATTTTAAATTTTACGCTTTCTCTTACTTCTTACTCTCTTCCTCTTCTTTTACTTTAAAGTAAAGAGATTCTTCTCAGTTACTTTAAAAGTAAGGAATTTAAAAACTTACCTATAGACGCGTATATAGGTATAAGCGTATAAAGTAGTAAACTTCGCCTAAAACGTCTAATTTCGTTATTTCTTCTTTTAAAAGAAGTAATTTCATAGAAGCAGAAGAATAGCGAAAAAAGAAGAGAGTAATTAGGTAATTATATAATATAAGGCTATTCCTAGACACTAAGAGTACTAAGTATTCCTTAAAAGAGGATACGTAATAGCTATTCCTATTTATTAAGTTTAAAAGCCTCTTAAAGTGCTTAAAACTATAAAGCTAGCGCTTATAGTATCTACTTTTCTTAGAAAGAGCTTAAGTACTATTCTTTACTAGCTTACTTATAGAGATAAAAACCCTTGTTAGAGTATACTAGACACACCGAGAGAGTGTTCTGGATACTTATCTTGCTTTCGTAGGGCAGGGCAAGTAACGACTCACTTCGACTTGTACGATGGCATTGGGGTGCCGGAAATCCGAATCCCTTCTAGAAAGAGCCTCAAATTCGTGAGGCACATCATTCAAAATAGAACATGTGAACCCACACTATGGGGGGGATTTAGCACCTTGGTTTGGCGCATCGATCATTTGCATCGATGGGTCACATCACGAGTATAATGCCACAGAGAAACCCCTCACTATTTTCTCATCTTCAACGACTGTTCGTCTACCACATTCATTTAGCAACATGCTTGGATTTTCAAAATTTCTTCCGGCCACGGTCTTAGGAGGCTTGTTGACCGCCACACTCGTTTCAGCGGCACCTACTGGAGAATCAATAAAAGTGGCGGGGAGGGCTACAACCAATAAACTCGTCTTTGTGCATTTCATGATGGGAATTATACGGATTACGATAATGATATGAAGCGAGCGAAATCATACAACATCGATGCTTTTACCCTTAATATCGGGACGGACGCCAATGCGAATGAGCAGCTTGGATACGCTTATGAGTCGGCTGCTAATAATGTCTTCATCTCTTTCGACTTCAACTGGTTTTCTACGGGTAGTGCGGCTACTGTTGGAGCTACGATTGGAAAATTTGCTAGCTTGCCAGGACAATTGCTTGTTGATGGCAAGGCGTTCACTTCTTCGTTTATTGGGGATGGATTGGATGTTGCTGCTATGAGGGCAGCAGCGGAACCAATGTCTTTTTCGTTCTCTCGCTACGATCGCTCCGTCTGCAACCGATATACCAGCAGCAACCACCACAAATTCTACACCAAACCGATCACAACCGCCGCTCCAATTGTTACCCCCACAACAGCTTCTCCACCCGCGGTCACAACTTCCCCCTCAGGCTCAGGTGTCTGCATCAAAGGCACGGGTCCAGGGAACTACGAGGGACTCTGTAACTTCGCGTGTAACTTTGGATATTGCCCTGTAGTCTGCACTTGTACTGGTACTGGTTCTCAAATGACCTCTCCTGCTAATACTGGTACGGTCTGTGTTCCTGCTGCCGGGTTGGAATCTGTTAGTTACTCGGGGCTTTGTAGCTTCGCTTATGATCATGGATCTCAACCAGCTGGCGCTTGTACTGTAGTTTGATCGTATGTGTAATTTTATTAGAGGGATTGTATAAATGGGGATAGTTCGGACGTTATTTCGGATAACGTGAGGAGTAAACACAATGTAATTATTATAACTATATTTATTTCGAAGTTTTTCCGTGGAGGCTGGTATGGATTGCTTCTGGTGTGAGTTTTAGGAAAGTGTTACTAACTCGACTTATGTATACCCTAAACTCGCTATAATTAATCTCTATATTCTATTCCACGAACTGAAGTGTTCTAAAGTTTCTGGGATATTTACGTTAATTGGATGTTGATTGAACAAGTGCTTAGTACTCCTTACGGAAGATGGAGTCAAAAGTACGAAGAATAGACTACAAGGCAGTAGTGGTGCCCTCAAGCCCTAACCTGGCGCGAGCGCTGTTTTTTAGTGGACCTCCCTATAAATCAGAGCTCGGATGCTTTCCTTGTAGGCTCGCTTATCCCTATGGCTTCAGGGTAGGGATGTTACCTTTACGAAAAGCTAAGGTCTAATACAAATAAAGCATAAAGTAAAACCAAAAGAGCTATATGCTTTATTATATTGCTAAGAGTTTCATTAGCTAATAAGACGCTTCTATTTCCTATCACGTGCTAGCGCTTACTCCGCTTACTCGAAATTTTCATACTCTAGGACTTCTTTCCTAAAATAACATTTTTCTATAATACTACAAATAGCTTAAAACACTTCTATAATACTATAAATAGCTTAAAGCACTTCTATAATCTTAAACCGAAGAGCTTATAATCTTAATCTTAAAGTAAAAGCCTAATTTATAAAGATAGAGAACGTTAGAGATAGTAATAAATTAATAAAGTAAAATATTAATTATTACTAGAGCTATATAAGCAGTGAAACCGATTAGAATAAAGTAGAATAGAGAGGATATATTACTAAATAGAGTATAATATATATAATAAAGACGAAGATAATAGAAGTAGTAGAAATAGCTTTAATTATTCTATATAATTTAATATAAATTATTACTTTTTATACTAAAAGGCTATATTTCAGTACTATACTTATACACTTTTATATCTAAAACTTATTCTATAATAACGCTAATAGCTATAGTATTTACGCTAAATAAGCGTTTCGTATTACTTTATATAATATAATATTCTATATCTCTACTTTAGAGTCTCGACGCTTTTTTTTTTTTTTTTATAGAGTAGTAGCTAATTAGACTCTACTAGAGCACTTGACAGAGTATTTCAGCGTACTAACTTATATTCTCTATCTATCTTAGGTATATATAGACACTCTGCTAAGAGTCGGATCTTATATATATATCCGACTATAAGTTTATAAGAACCGGTTTTTATATACTTAATTAATTTATCTATTACTTATATAAAAAAAAGTATAAGATAATAGATTTATTTATTAATTATACTAGTAAAAATAATACTAAGTAATTAATTTATTTATTAATTATACTAGTAAAAATAATACTAAGTAATCGATTTATTTATCGATTACCTTACTAGTAATAATAATACTAGATAATCGATTTATTTATTAATTATCTTACTAGAAATAATACTACTAAGTAATCGATTTATTTATCGATTACTATACTAGTAATAATAATACTAGGTAATCGATTAATTTATCGATTATCTTACTAGTAATAATAATACTAGGTAATCGATTTATTTATCGATTACCTTACTAGTAATATATTAATTACGCTAGTAATAATAATACTAGATAATCGGTTTATTTATCGATTACTTTACTAGAAATGATATTACTAGGTAATCGGTTTATTTATCGATTATCTAACTAGTAATACTACTAAGTAATCGATTTATTTATCAATTACCTTACTAGTAATAATAATACTAGATAATCGATTTATTTATCGATTATCTAACTAGTAATACTACTAGGTAATCGATTGATTTATCGATTACTTTACTAGTAATAATAATACTAGATAATCGATTTATTTATTAATTACCTTACTAGTAATAATAATAGATAATCGATTTATTTATCGATTACTTAGCTAGTAATAATAATACTAAGTAATCGATTTATTTATCGATTATCTAACTAGTAATACTACTAGGTAATCGATTGATTTATCGATTACTTTACTAGTAATAATAATACTAGGTAATCGATTTATTTACTAATTACCTAACTAGTAATAATAATAGATAATCGATTTATTTATCGATTACTTAGCTAGGTAATTAATAAATAAATCGATTACCTAGTAGTATTATTACTACTAAGGTAATTAATAAATAAATCGATTATCTAGTAGTATTATTACTAGTAAGGTAATCGATAAATCAATCGATTACCTAGTATTATTATTACTAGTAAGATAATCGATAAATTAATCGATTACCTAGTATTATTATTACTAGTAAGATAATCCACCATAGGTATGCCGATTTAACCGAGCCCGAGCCTTAGAAGGGCTAGGTTATAACGTTATAACCAGCTCTTCTAAGAGCTATATAACTCGTCTAACGTCGGTATAACCACGTCGCCTTTTAAGCTTTGTCAGCGCGTAGGTAACACGTGTAAAATCGGCCTTTAATAGTATTAAAAGAAACGTGACTAAAAGGACTAAAAACCTATAATACGTACTTTTAGTATTTAATAAACTAAAAACCTGTTATACGTACTTTTAGTATATAATAAACTAAAAACCATCTACTTTTAGTATTTAATAGACTAAAAGTCTTCTTTAGTATAATCTTTTTAATAAATTAATTAATTATTTATATATTTTTAGTCTTTTATAGACTTAAAATTGTCTTTAATATAATCTTTCTAATTAACTAATTATTTATTTATATACTTTTAGTCTATTATAGACTAAAAACCACCTACTTTTAGTTTATAAGAGTCTAAAAGTCCTCTTTTTATAACCTTTCTAATAAACTAATTATTGATTTATATACTTTTAGTCTATTATAGACTAAAAACCACCTACTTTTAGTCTATAATAGACTAAAAGTCCTCTTTTATATAACCTTTCTAATTAACTAATTATTTATTTATATACCTTTAGTCTATAATAGACTAAAAGTCTTATTCTTTTAGTATATAATAGACTAAAAGTCCTCTTTAATATAATCTTTTTAATTAACTAATTATTTATTTATATGCTTTTACTCTATTATAGAATAAGAAGCACCTACTTTTAGTCTATAATAGACTAAAAGTCCTCTTTAATATAATCTTTCTAATTAAGAAATTATTTATTTATATACTTTTAGTCTATTATAGACTAAAAACCACCTACTTTTAGTATATAATAGACTAAAAGTCCTCTTTAATATAATCTTTCTAATTAACTAAATATTTATTTATATACTTTTAGTCTATTATAGACTAAATGTTCTCTTTAATATAATCTTTCTAATTAACTAATTATCTATTTATATACTTTTAGTCTATTATAGACTAAAAACCACCTACTTTTAGTCTATAATAGACTAAAAGTCCTCTTTTATATAACCTTTCTAATTAACTAATTATTTACTTATATACCTTTAGTCTATT
>LLCB01000407.1:0-43237 GCA_001414345.1 Hymenoscyphus infarciens
TAATATTATAAGAAGTTTTAAAAGTATATTTATAGTTATATACCTTATAAGTAGACTATCTACTAATAAAGTAATAGGTTTAAAAAGTAGATTTAATAATATATATATTATTAATAGACTATCTATTCATTTAATAAGAAGTTTTAAAAGTATATTAATAGTTAAAGACTTTATTAGTAGACTATTTACTAATAAAGTAAGAGGTTTTAAAAGTATATATAAATTTAAATATATTTTTTTAATAGACTATTTACTAGTAAAATAAGCGGTTTTTAGAGTATATTTATATTTTTATATCTTATTAGTAGACTATCTACTAACAAAGTTAGAAGAATAAATAATAATCTTTAAAATATTACTTAATATTATATTAATATTTATATTTAATAAACTAGTAACTAGAAATAAATAAATAATTTTTACGTTCTTATAAAGTATATAATATTTTAGAAATTAAACTTCTATTATAGTTTTCTAGTATTAGGTTATAATAACTTAGCGTATCTATAAAGATTATATTAGTATCTATATAATAAGATATAATAATAAAATAACTAGCTAAACTAGCTTAGAGGCTCCTTACTATCTACTTAGCTAGGGGTCCGAGTTCCGACTTAGACACGTAATAGCTGTACCGTCATAGTACAGGTGTCGTACTACCCAAGTTAGGGCGAGGTCGTAACGCTATGACCTCGCCCTAGTCCGGGTCGGAGCTCGGTTCAATCGGCATGCCCGTGGTGGCAAAAGTTCAAGTTCACGAAACGCCCAAAAAAAATTGAAAAAAATTGAAACTCTCCCAAAACGAATAGGGAAAATTGCAAAAAAGAGGCAATCCGTTGCGAATAGAAACCCCGACTAACTCGTCCATATTTCAGGAGTGGTTTATCTCGCAAATTTTCACC
The DNA here is from genome assembly GCA_001414345.1 of Hymenoscyphus infarciens. Taxonomy (NCBI): domain Eukaryota; kingdom Fungi; phylum Ascomycota; class Leotiomycetes; order Helotiales; family Helotiaceae; genus Hymenoscyphus; species Hymenoscyphus infarciens. The sequence continues at coordinate 903 of LLCB01000407.1, forward strand.
AGTGGGTAGCTCAATCCCGCAGGATGTACTTTTATGAACCCGTTTTCTGTTTTTTGCTGAGAGGAAAATGCTTATTTGTTGTTATGGAGTTTCGAAAAGTGGGGCGCGGGTGGGAATTCACTTAGGGCTTGAGGGTTGGGCTTAAGGCGGCCTTGTTTTTTTCTTTGAGGGGGTGGGTGTTAGCGTGGCTGCTTTTATATTTAGCAATAGCTAGGCTAGCTTGAGTACACAGCGCCTTTTTGGGTTAGAGTAAAGCGATCTGCTCTTGAGCTCCGACTCTCGCCCCGCCCCCAAAAGGTCCATTCACATCACGAATACGAGTAAAAGATCACTATGTCGAAGGGCAATAGAGGCAAGGCAGCAACTCGACAGGTAGGTAACTTCATACCCTTGTTTCTCCGTTCGCGTGAGAAAGCTAACCTGAATTTATAGTCTTCTGCTTTTCGCCCTCATTCGCACCGATGGGGGCGTGAAGGTGGTTGGGTTTGCAATAAGTGCGGCGGGAATAATTGGCTTGATAACAAGTTCTGCGATTGTGCTTTGCCAGGCAAAGGCATGCGTTGCGGTTGGAGCAAAGCAAAGTCAAGACAAATGCCTCCAACGGGTCGTCCTTTGAAGACAGTATTGGCCGAGGAGGGATTGCAAGAGAGACCTGAGTTGCGTTTGGAGAAAGAGCCGCGAAGGGAAGAAGAGGAGAGAAATCCACCTGAGCCACGCGACAACGCGACACCGAAGATGGCTTGCGTCGAGATGGAAAAGCCAAGATCCGACAGTGCCGAAACGGTGTTGGATACCACTCGACTAGCCCTTGATCTTGCGGAGGATGAAAAGCGGAAGGTTCAGGCTGTGGAGTATCTAAAATGGAAGCTGAACAAGTCGATTGAGAAGGAAAGAGTATTAGAAGGATATCTCGCTCATCAGTACCTCGCCACCAATGCCTATCGCGAACTACAGGACCGCGAGCTGACAACTGATGATGTTTCGATGCTGCTTCAGAAGAAGGAATCCGAGAAGACTGGCGTTGAAGGGGATAATTGACGACGTTGAATCCTTGGGACAAGCGACACTGGAACGTCTCTCGACCAACATCCCTTGACATAATCCAACTTTGCACGACATTTAAGAATCTGCACGTTCGCCTTGTGATACATAATTCTTCGGAATTTGTTCATTTCGTTTGAAACGATGACTTGCAGCTACAAACGGGCCCTTGCATCTGCCTCCGAAAAGCCCTTTCCCGATTCTATGCACAGCTCACCTGTCGTGTCCTGCAAAGCCATTGCACCACATATCGTGTGACGAAGGATGGGTGTTGAAATACTCGAGATTCAGCACGTCTTGTTTACTTCTTACAATTAGTACTGCAGCCTTCCTGAGTTCGGTCAGGTAGCCGAGTCTGGCAGCACAGTGTCTTACTTTCGATTACTTCGCACGAGATGAATCAAGTAATATCCTTGTCATTCTTTGAGGTGTGGCGTCGCAAATCGTTTTCTTTTTCCGTTTAAAGGCTGCCATGTTAACTGACAGCACGTGTGTCAACGGCGAGAGTTATATGAGGCTGATAGGATGACCATTTCCAGACGGCACTACAAATCAAAACCTGCTTTATTATAAGATTTCCATTTCTGTATAAATCACTTTTTCCTTCTCGTTCATTTCAACTTTTCGCCTAATAATCAAGCCTAGATTGCTGCTAAAACGAGCTCCCTCGGTGTTTTGCAGACCATCAATCGAGTCTTATGTTACCTGAAGTCAGGCCATTGAAATGTAAGTTTTCGGAAGCCTGCTAGAACAGTTTCAAGTACCTTCAAATGGGGGAAGAATGCTGTTCGTCGGGTCTAGTTTCCACCACAAGTCGCACCGCATGTTGTGCAAGTGCCCTAGGATATCTTAACTTTGCACCTAGCAGCGTTTGAACTCGACATTCTCTGCTTTTCTGAACGACTCTTTGCTCGCCAAGAGAGAGCTATAGTTCAGTCATCTTCGAGATACTCTATGTTTCTCTGCAGTCTCTCGGTAAGGAACATATACTGACACATATACTGACCATGTGGGTAGCTGGAATGACGCTTAGTTGGTGGGCACATCGTACAAACGCAATTATGAGTAAGCGATGAGTTCTTACTATTGAACTACATATACCCCGGTTCTCCATCAGGTAAAAGTTTTTGAACCATCGCTGATCTTTTCCCTCTCCTCTTTTTCTTTGAGCCAAGTACTCAGATTCAATCATTATCATGGGTCTCAATTCATTTGTCATTTTCGTTTCGCTAGCATTCAGGTGTGTCCCACCTCCAACATCATCTTATCTTGCTAACATCAAATATTAGCAGTCCCATTGCAGCAGCCATTCTGCCAAATGGAGAATGCGGATGTACGAAGACCGTATTCCAGACTGTCACGGAAACTGCAACCAAGGTTCTCTGCGAAACTTCAAGCAGAAGCATTACAACAACTTCTACCTCCCCTCCTTCGACTTGGACCTCAACGACTTCGGAGATTACCACCATCTTTGCAACTTCAACCGTCACCGAAACCTTTACTCTGAATCAGTCCACGTTAACGGCAACTATTGAGCCATTTACTTCTCAACAATCCCAATCCGCATCCAGCGGAGCACCGGTTCCTACGAGTCTCCCAAGCGGAATCTCTGAAAGTCAAGAACCGGTCCACTCTTCAACTACTATTCCCCCAACCATCACCATCACCACGACCACAACGATTTCTCCCACACCACCTTACGCAAACTCCACTACCTCAATGCCAACCAGTCAAAGAAATGGTACAGCAGTCTCGCGAGGAGGAGGATCTTTGAGCACAATCACCAGAACTGGGGCTTTCTATTCAAGTTATTCATTTTCTCGCACCATACCGGGAACTGGGCTCTCCTCGATGTCTACTTTTCAAACCTCCATTTCATGTCATATGCACAACCCCTATCTGTCTCATTCTTCTTTCTCAATTACGACGCACTCTTCGTCGACGGCTGTGCTGGCAACTTCGGGTCAAACCACAAGCTCTCTGACTACTTCTGCAAACACGACAACTAGTTTGGCCCCGATGTCATTGGGGGTTTCAACCTCTCGCATTCCATACACTTCCAACCCTTTGCCTTCGTCGACAGTTGTAGAGCTTAATCCCGCAGTGAACTCAACAACGTCGAGAAGCTCAGCAGCATATTCTTCGAGCTCAATGACAACCACATCCACACCATCCTCAGAATCAAGAACACCAGCAGTGTATGCCACAACTCTCGCTACCAAAGAGCCTTCAGAACCCGAACATTCCGGCTACGGCTACAAGATCAACAAGAGACATCGCGGCGGAGGCGAGAATTCCGAAGAAGGAGAAGGTTACTGGGGTAACGCTAAACGCATTTGATCACTAAGAGTGTTCTTGTTCCTTTTTTTTACTGTTTCTTTGATACGGATGTCATGTTGGAATGAAACAAAAAATGCTGAATGGTTGAAAGTATCCTTTTTTTTTTTTTTTGGAGAACCCCGGAGGTCATGTCAACATAAATATTCCTCCTTTGTATGTTGTCATGCTTCCTGTATGAAATTTTTCTTCCAATACTGTATGGGGTCAGTATTTTTGGTTATACTTTTTGGGTTTCATGCTGACTTATGCCTTTTTCCCCCGTATATTTCATACATAGTATCTTCAGTTCTTCTTCAAAGTACATATATACATGGCGATAGACGTGCTGAACGACGTGTACGCTGCATTATTTTACTGCGTGACTTGTGCTCCACGGCTTTTATAATTAATATGTCATGTCGAAAGGTGATTCAACTCCCAGTTCTCGCCCCCAAATTTTCCTCCACTTTTATATGCATTTCATCCCAAACACCTGCTGCCATCTCCACTCTCTCGCAACTACGCACAACTGAGAGTATGCTGTTTTAATTCTCGGGTGAAAGAGTTGCGACAGTATCAACGCGCTGGACAATATATAGCAAACCCCCAGCGGACATCATGCTGAGCTCAGATTGGATACCGTTCAGGGTGAGAAGGAAGAGAAACAAGAGCAAATGTGAAAACCTGTCAACTTCACCATCCGCCTAAACTGTTGATAATGAAGTGACAAAATAGAATCCTAGCGGCGATTCTTAACCTGAATCCACCACGGACGATCTCATCGCGGCCTCGAAATGGCCTCGAAAAATCCCAAGGCGACCTTTGGAGAAGCATTTTCTGCAACCAGTGCATCTGACCGAAGTTGATCGGGTCTCTATCAAAGCAAAGGTGAGAGCACTTTATGGAACACTGAAGCCTTGGCAAACACGGTTTTTGACACTCTTGCACGGAGAGTGAGTACCCAGCTTCTCTGGGTAAATTTCTTCTTTGGGTAAAGCCTAAGAACTGAGATACTCCCCGTTCCCAGAATTTCTAGCATGTTCCTTGAGACTCTTGATCATTCTACTCCGCAAACATTATCAAAGAAGTATACTAACTCGGAGATTCTTTAGATCTAATTCTCAACTTAGGTGTGGCCTGATCAAGGTCGACGTTATTGATGGACACGAGGCTTGGGATTGTTGAAACCTCACAGGTTGCCCACTTTGAAGCCCTATCATATTCCTGGGGATACCCGAAACCCGTCTACGCGATGATTTGTCACAGTGGGCATCCCAAAAGAATTGGCTACAATTTTGCAATATCTTAGACGGCCTTCAGCAGACAGACATCTTTGGGTTGACGCAATATATATCAACTAAAATGATCTAACGGAGAAGGCTCACCAAGTCAGGAATAGGCTACGCTTTTCCGAAAAAGCAAAATCCGTAATCGCATGACTTGGCCCAAATTATCCTTCATCTGGAAGGCTTTTGGATGCTCTCCAATCGGGGAACGACCCAAAATATATAATTGACCTTCGAAATCTCGATTCGAATGATAGAGAAGTTGCCTGTGACATTAGGATTACTCTCAACATGCATCTTCAGAGTGCTTAGTTCGTTCGAACGTGGGTCAGGCAAGAGGTCTTCGCGTCCAAGAAACTCAATCTTCAGTTCCGACAGTATCGGCTGGACTTTGAGAAATTTCTTATTGGAGTATTTCGCTTACGTCGGGTATTTCGTGACTATCGTATTACACCCCCATGCACACAGGAGGTATATCAGAGCGAATGCCAGCACTGTGGAACTGATCGACACAATTTCAGGTTCCAAGGGGAATGTATCTCTGACTATCTCACTGGAGAAAAACTCTCCGATGGGTACCCTCTTCAAAGTTTCGGATGAGAGAGATATAATATACGGCGCTTTAGGTCTCTTGATAAGTCTCTCTGTCAGACTTTTTGCTCAACTACCCACAAGTTTGGAAACGTTGGCTGCGGGACCCTCGTCGATTACAGCAAGACTGTTCCTAAAGTCTAAGAGGGCGTTACGAAATTTCTTTAATATGAGTGGGAGGTTGGAGGTTCTTGATGTTTTTAGGGACAGGTGATATTTAGAATCCAACAAAATGCCTTCTTGGGGAACCGAGGGGGATTAGGAAGGGCTGAATTCCATCCGCTTCCACCCTTTTGACACCATTCGCATGTCCCACAACAGCTTTACACCGAGAAGGGAAAAGTGAATTTGAAAGGCATACGGGTAGATAAACATCTAACGTCACTTGGTATGAGTAAAGAGATATCCCACCCTAGGGACCGCTTCCAACCTAAATATCAAAAACCAGTTACACTTCAAGAAATAATGCAAGGACCGAAACGACAAGAAAATACTTCTGATGGGGCGATAAAAGAAGTATAAAATCCCCCCTTATGCAGTGATATTCACTCACGTCCTAGAAACGGACGATTCCTTCAAGTTAAAAAACTTCCCCATCAAATCAGATGTGTTAGATCCAGATTTCGTGGTTTTCCTGGCCGAAAGTACCTACATTTTGGCATACATCGAAGACCCTTCCGGCAAGTCTTCTTTTGGTCTTGAAGCACTACATTTCATGGTTCCTGGTATAGCATCACTTGACGATGTTGCTGTATCTCTCAACGGCAGTAAATGCTTGCATCTTCTTCGGCCATTGATTGGCACTGCGACAGAATACAAATACCTTGGACTTATTACTGGCATCGCGTGTGGCAAAAAAACCACCGAGAAATACACTTCTAGACCAAACACCCCCGCCAAGGTAATTTTTAAGGGGGGAAGTTTTCATACAAGAGAAACTTTCGTCCTTGTTTGAACTGAGGTGGACTAAGAGATCGCGTTTAGTTAAAGGTTTTTATGTCATCGAGAGATTTCATTGGTGTGCATTATTTGAGGTTAACATAACACTTCAAGTTTTAGACACTCACAGCGCTTACTTGATCACCTTACTTCAGAGGTGCGATTGAGCAGGATTAAAGTGTATATAACTCATCGAATTTCTTTAATAGAAATACTAATGCGTCAAGTTCTATTTAGTGAACGGTATCTAAGGATTCTTGCGGAAGTGAAAAAAGGCACGGCTCGCTTCCCCCTTGCTAAATATCCCCTCCCCCTCCAGGTTATCCTTCGGCATCTGGATTAACAATTCAATCATGAACTAGGCAGTCATAAAAGAATAGATGTCAACGGAATGAGACGGAGACTACCTCAAACTCCAGAGTAGTAGCAAAACTTACTTGAGGCCGAGAAGTATTAGCAAGGACATATTGACAACATCGTTTTTCATCTTTCATTTTTTAGTAGAATAAACAATCTATCTAGTACATATATCTCAGCCCAAAAACTCGTCAACCAACTTCCATAACTCTCACAGAGGCACCATCATTTCTCAATCCTACTAGTAGTCGTCAAGAAATAAAATAATTGACTTCCTCATGTCGCAAAAAAATAAACCAGTAGACTTCGATCCCGAGATTCCATCGCACATTCACCAAGCTTATCACCATCACCTCCATATCACTCACCCCCTCGAAAATCCGCTTCATAACTTGTGATTCCAATTCCCAACATCTCGTCCAGGCACCGCTCGAGATAAAGGCTACCTTCTAATCCCTTAAGTCCCCCTCCTCTCCAGAAATCATGGATCAACACTACCAAACGCCTACTCAAAATACCTTCATTGAATCCAAGTGCCCGGGAGTTAAGTAGCCAATCTTTAGCTAAAGAAATCTCACAATCCTCAGAACCACACCCCTCTCCAAAATCAAGGTTCCATCGAAACTCGACTCCGGAAACTACCTAGGTAGAGGAGGTGAGTTTCTTTCTTCCTCTTAGTAGAGAAGGGTGTCGTGATAAACACTCAGCCCCATCGTATTGGCTTTTGATACTCGTTTATTTGAAGGTAGCTTTGAACCGACTTCGAGAAAGCGTTAATGTGGGGGTGGGGAGGCGTAGAAAGGGAGGAGCGATGGAGACCCAACCTTTATAAGAGAGCCAACCCTAGTCTCCCCAAAAACATACCCTCAGCAAGAGCCAACTAAAAGAAAAAACCAGAGAGGATAAATTTCCTTTCCACCAGATGTCTACCTATGGAGAAACGTTATACCATCGATAGGTGACCTACCAATAGCCCTTGACCCTATTTCCAGCTCACCTACCGATACGATATCCAGACTCCTACAATATCCCTAGGTCACCTGGCATAATAATAGCGATCTCTTTGCGATTTACCCATAATAGCACTGATGTCTCCTAGGTAACCAAGAAAGAGTCGCGTCTCCCATAAATCCTCACTTAACTCCCGTACTCTCAAATAGCCGTCCATCTAGCGCCCAAATACCCCCAAACCAGCGGGAAGATCAAAATCTTACTATTGGAGTTCTTTTCAGATTCCAATCTTCAAACCTGGAAACACGTCGCACAAAATATCACTGATTTATCGTTAATTTATCGGTAATTTATCGGTAATTTATCTACCTCCCCTTCTTCCTTCGAAACTTCAGGAGAGACGTTGCTGCTACACTATTGAGGAGTTTCGAAAGAACCTTACCTCAATACCTCAACACCACAACTCCTCAACACCTCAACTCCTCACCCCAACCCCAACCCCAACCCCAACACTCCCAAGACCCGCAGAAGATAGCAAAACCAGAAAACATAATCGTTCAAACTCCGAAGCTTTTGGGGGTGTGAGATATTTAACATATCCGAAGACTTGACCACTACATATACCATCTCAAATTTCCTTCGCTTCTTTCGAAGCGTACTTACCTATCCCTGTCTTTGAGCTGCTTTCAATGGGGTGGAGGCCTGTGATTGCAGATATGTTCTTGTCGTGGGGTGGGGCAACGAGAGGTTGAGGCGTAGAAGAAGGAAGGAACGATGGGTAGCCGAATACCTACTTTTGACAAGAGACGACGAAACTCGATGAAAGACAAGCAATTCCCGGGTAGGTCGGGTGTGCTACCAGATAGCCTCTCCATGTTGAACATCCAGCTTCTATACGCAAAACGTATTCAAATCTAAAATCTCTTTCATTTCTTCTAATTTCTCATCTATATATCCTCGTCATCTAACCACCACCACTTACTCCCTCTTCCCATCAACGCCATTGTAAAGCTCTGCGTCCGCAGTCCTATCAGCAATAGTCTGATTCCTATCAGCAATACCCTGATCAATATCCTCCCCCGCCTCCCTCTTACACCTGTCACACATGCAGAACCCCCCTAAACTCCCCATAGCCCACTCCCTCCTCTCCTTAACCTTAAGATCAATATCCGTATAATGATTCAATATCTCTTCCCCTTTTTTGATCCCACCAGGTTTACCACCAATCCTCGATTTCCGAGCCCAGAACTTCATTCGTGCGCCCCATTCCCAAGAAACATTCGGGTCGCAATCATGATTTGCAAGACACCAAAGAGGATGGACAGCCGCAACTTCAGGATGTCCATTTCGAAGATTTACTCTTGCGGAAGCTGTTCCACGGAATTTAGCATACAGAGTGTTGATGATCCAGAGATCGTATTGGTCGATTGAGGCGAAGACGTCGATATCCATTTTCTCTAACAAATGGAGAGGGCCTGAGATATTTCCCGAGAAGGAAAAGGGAAGAGTCCAAATAGGAGGAGGTTCTGAAGCAGGGGATAGAGGAACAGCATTTACGGAACTAGGGAGGAAATCTCCCCATATGTATTTTACTTCTTTGAGATCCAACGGGTGGACTTCTTGGGTTTCTGACATGGCTAGAGCGCGGCCTAGAAGGAGGAGATATAGGGCGAAGGGCTTTTCTTTTGGATCGGGGTCTTTGGCTATGGTGTCGATGTCTTTATCACAGACGGCGGGATGATATGATTCTTGTGCTCTCTCGAGGCAATCTGCATTGCAGAACATGATGTCGTCGCAGTCGGGACAAGCTACAACCTCGCTGTCGATTGACAGTTCGGGAAGCTTGGAGCTACATGCATCGCAGAAGGAATCCTTTAGGACGTTGTTTGCAGCAAGGAGAGAAATTTCATGAAGAAGCTCTTCGCCAGGCGCTATGTCCTCCTTTGCGAACAAACCAAGCTGCTTGATGGTTGGCGTAGTTCCATAATTGTCGCTGTCCTTGTATGCCTCGAGAAGAATTGGCAATCCCGTTACGCGGACTTCGACCTTTGGTGCGCAAACCAACAATTCCTTGGTCAAAGTATCAAGAGACTCTTGCGAAAATCGATCTGGTTCATGCGTATTCCATGGGTATACCTCGCGACGAACGACCCCTTGATCTGGCAGGTCGCTGATGTCGACTTTTTCCACTTTCAACCTCCTCTTGGCCATGAGCAAGACATAATCCTTCCTCTGGTTCAAATCCTCGTCGTCCTTTGCAATGGACAATCCGCGCAGACAGAAGTCATACGCGCTTTTCAAACACCCACAAAGCAGTAAACCCAAGGCCAACCCACGATAACATTTTAACGAGGCCAGGCGCACAATATGCTGCGTCCTCTTTTCTTCCTTGGTTTCTGTTTCCGTAGATTCCTCTCCATTCGTGAGTCCCCCATTCACATGGATATCCGCATTCTGTACTTCGCTCGCTAACTCGTATTGATCCTTATAATTCCCCTTATATTTCAATATCGCAGGCACTTGCCATTCCTCGTCGACATCACCAGAATGACATTGCGACTGCAGCGCCTCGCGTGCTTGCTCGTGGTATTCGAAACTTTCATTCGCACATTCGTCGCAGAGGAGTAGCGCACGATAATAGTCGCCAGCTGCAAGGTCCGGATACCCCAAATCGCTGTAGACTTGGGCGCGCTGCAGGTAGGTAATCAGGTCGTAAGGTTCACGCTGAAGGGTGGTAGTGAGGGTGGCTCGCTTCTTGACTAGAAGAGGTGTGCAATCCTCCTCGCTGTTGTTGCGCATTTTGAGGGCATGTTGGGGAGTGGTTGTCTTTTTGACGGTGTTGGAACGGTTTTATGTTTTTTCGATCGCGGGGCAGATTCGGCGACGGACAGCCCCTCCATCTTTTGGGCTCGGCCTCGCGAAACGAAAAGGGGGCTCACGTACACGTACCAGTAAGTACTTTGTTGTTATTTCTGGCTAGTTAGCTTGGTCCCTTGGTCAACTTTCCAGGTTCTTCTTTGCCTTTGCTGCTCCACCATTACATAGGAAGATACTGCCCACGTCCCATTATGATATCATTTTTCCACGGTATATCTTCGGCTCAATTGCTCGGACCAAATCCGTCATCGTAAACTCAAACAGCTCCGCGGCGAAGGATTACCTCCCGATGGACAGTAAAAGTGGCAGCAAATACCTCATTGTTTCAACGTTCTAGGGCAATTCAAGTGATTTATCCAACGCACTTCGAACAATTTGCTATTGACCCAGGTGTTTTGGAACAATCAAGTTCTAAAACACTGGAAAGTTCGACAACAATGGCTATAGGTAATGTATTTACTGTCACTTTTAATCTCCACCGCGAGGACTACCTCGAAATCAATATGTCTTGTGAAAAGGTCCTATACTCGATGGGGCTCGGTAATATCGTCTTGTTTTATTGTCTATTCAGAACCAACAAACTCTTCTTCTAGTCTAGCATCTACCCATATGTACCCTTCATGAAGTGTTGTTAAGTATGGCAAAAAGAAGCTCAAGTCCTCCCAAGAGGAAATTGAACTATCCCATCAAGTCACTCAACTTGTCGACATAAAAATGCGGTCGGACTGGCGCATCTTCAACTTCCCAATGCTCTTTTCTACTGACACCCGTCAGAACAGCCAAGGTCCCTCCAAGCTTGCCTTCCAATCCAAACTTGATATCCGTATCTAGTCTATCGCCAATCATACAAGCCTTCTTGCGATCAAACTGGAACTTCCCTTCTATCGAATCCATCATCGCTTGACTTGGCTTGCCCAGAGCAATGGGTTGTTGTCCAGTCATGTTGATCAATGGAATCGATATCGAGCCCGCTCCAGGGAAGAAAGTTTTGGCCGAGGGTAGGGTACTATCCAAGTTCGTAGCCAGAAACTTCGCCCCTCGTGCAAGGTATTGGTAACCCAAAGAGAGCTTCAGGTAGTTGATGTGGAAGTCCAAACCTGCTAGCACAATCCCAACATTGTCATCCAGCATAGATCCATTGGCGATGTTTGTATAATCTTCTGGCTCCATGTCCCGTCTGAGAGCTGGGTCTGTTCCACCGATAAACTCGACACCTTCTGATCTCAATTCAGTCTCGATTCCTGCCTCGCCAATGACGAACACTTTGTTCTTTGGTGCGGGGAGCTTCATGATCCTCGAGATGTAGATGGCCGAAGAGTATGCGGACGCGAAGATTTCGTCAACGTTACTTGGTATGCCCATAGCCGTGAGTTTCTTTTGGTAATCGGATCGAGACTTGGTCGAGTTGTTTGTGACGAAGATGGTCTTTTTCCCTTGAATAGTCTTAGCTTAGTAGTACAATACTGGTCTTGAAGTGGTTCTACCTTTGGACCTCAATAATTCCAGAGTCTCGACCGTCCCAGGGAAGAGATGATCGCCGGACCATAGGACGCCTTCCCCCAAGATTAGCACCTATGTAACCGTGGAAAAAGATGCAAGCGTACCATCGCAATCGAATAGAAAGACCTGTGTTCCAATCAGTCACCTACTCGGGGGAAGTTGCTGATAAGATCCGGGACTAACTCAACGCACGTCAAATTGATTGATGAACTCCTCGATGGAGGGTTGGTCGCCCGTGAGGTGCTTGGGAAGTGGTGCCATTTTTGGGGATGGATGCTACAGAAGAAGTTGGTGCTAGTGAGAGAGTTTGTACAAGTTGACTCCGACACACGGGCGGGGTCGATGCCAAGGAGAAATAAAATCTCCGGCGGGGTCGAGATCTTGAGAAGCTCTACTCGTACTTGTACTTGTTTGAAAAATACTCCAAAATCTATTTTGACAAACGAAAAATCAGAATAACTGAAATGGCGACAGTTATTCTAATCTTTCGTTTATCGAAATTCGCACTGTTGAAACAGCCCAAGAAGAGAGCCAGCCATTGCCCTGGTGCTTGGCCTTGGGTCCGATCGGGAATTCTTCTGAAGAGGAAATCCAGATCTAGAGCGAGAAAACAGCAACACTCAAATCACCAACAGAAGTTCTCTTTAGCGGATGCAACGGTAAAAGCAATATCTTTTGATTGAGCTGACCTCAGAAGCTTCCTCTCCTCCACCAGTCGTATCTAGAGATGCTGCAGCCTCACGGAAGGACGACGGCTGAAATGAAGTTGTACGGTGTTGCACAGCATCAGGGTTGACAAGTTGACAACAGATCAACAAAGTCAATATCACGAACTCCTGCCACTGACTTCTTGGCCCATTTCCGATTCGATGCTGCAACCAGAATTTCCGCGGAAGCGTTGAAGGTGTATCTACAGAAGCAGAAGCCCGGATGAGAAGGACCGGCGAAGCATCTCCAAATCGTGGCGTTCATGTATCACATATCACATGCTGCGTAGTATGTAACATTCACATTTCAATATCGAGGCCATCACTGTTGCGCAAAAGGAGGGGTCCATCTCCAGATTCGAGTTGAGATGCTGCCATGAGAAGGATCGCCAGATGATCCTTACAAGAACAGGAGATTTCCAAGTCACCAAGACCAAAAGTTGACGATTAAAGTAAGAGAGGGAAGCACGCAGCAATCAAACATCTTCAGCAAGCCGCGTGGAGAAGAGAGGTTGCACAGCATGTATGTATTCGTCAACACATGGGATATCCCGTAACTCCTTCATTATCAGCTCCTCATCACTCACAAAGAGCCAATTGTGGTCGTACCGAGAGTTATATCTCCGGTCATGGAGACTATGGCGAATTGGGAATAGTGGTGTACTTGTTGTGGTCTTTCATATATATAAAACTCCCGGTCAGCCTTAAGTTAGCTTTACTTAATAATAGTACGGTTTTTGATGTCCAACATCTACCCTACCATACTCTACCCTCTTTCACTTTGTCACACTTATTCAACTCACAACTCACAACTCACAACTCACAACCCAACACCACTACAACAAACTCGATATCTTCCCGTCATCCGAAATCTTTGATGTTGCGGTGAAGTAGCGCCCATCCACAGCTAAGCAACCCGACTAAGTAAGGTCAAGCAGGTAAGGGAACATATGCATTCATACCTTCCCCCCGACGAGCTTATCGCCAGTCGCAAGTGCTTCACGATATCGCAACATTGGGAAGCGATGCGCTTCCAATTGATCTCATCCTTCCCTCTTATTCTCCTTTTATCCGCACATTGCAAAATCCACCTCATCGCCGATTCAATCTAACATTCGCAGGTTCGTCTTCAACGTTACCGATAGCACCACTTAACCCCACCATCCCCTCCCACCAAGCCAGCCCACCATCTCCCGGCGCAATCCCCAATTCTCACACAAATTATTTCGCACAACCACAAAGTTCGCAATCATGGGAAGACAGCCTAACCTCCTCGCGTTCCCAAGCGTCGACCAGCTTGCGACTACGCTGCGAACCTACATCCTCCAAGCCCAAACCGCAGGTCTGCACCGTCACGAACACTTCAAGATCGCCGTTTCCGGTGGCTCCCTCCCCAAGACCCTCGCGAAAGCCCTCCTCGCACCAGCTACCGGTCCGGGAGATGTACTACAATTCAGCAAATGGGAGATCTTCTTCGCAGACGAACGCGCAGTCCCTCTCGACCACGAAGGCTCAAATTACGCCCTCCTCAAAGCCGAATTACTCGACAAGATTCCCAAGGAACTAGGGCAACCCATTGTTCACACAATCAACACGGATCTATTGGACGATGTCCAAGAGATGGCCGACCAATACGAGAAGCTCTTGGTGAGCAGTTTCGCCCAAAGAGACAGCGTTAAACTACCTATCTTTGATCTGCTACTCCTTGGATGTGGATCGGATGGACATACTTGCTCTCTATTCCCCGGCCACGAACTTCTACGAGAAACCAATTGTTGGGTTGCGCCCATCGAAGACTCTCCAAAGCCACCTGCAAAGCGAATCACCCTCACCCTCCCAGTAGTCTGTCACGGTGTCCGAATCGCATTCGTCGCAACCGGAGGAGGCAAAAAGGAAATCACGAAAGAGATATTCGAGGGAACGGGTGGTCTTCCATGTGCGCTTGTCAATGAGGGGGGTCAAGATAGGGTCACCTGGTTCACAGATTCGCCAGCAGTTGAGGGAGTCAGCTTTCCAAGAAGAGGAAGTCTTTGATGGCGAGAGAGATTATGAATTGAAATGACTTGTAGCTTTTCTTCTTCTTTCCTGTTTCCTTTTTAGACTAGACGGCAAGGATATAGGAGTTTGTAAACGGTCACTTCCCAATTCAGTTCTTTTTGTTTCCATTTTTTCCATCTTTCGGGCACTCTTCCTAGGGCAAATCTCCGATGAGATTTGAGGTGTTTTTTTTTTTTTGCTTTTCCAAAAAGAGATATGAGATGAAAGTCATGGCTTCACTAGAGTAGTGTGCTTTAAAAATGAAAAATTTCCCCCAAACTTGTTTGACCCCTCACTCAACACGAAACTCCCCGTTTTCTAGTGAATATGGTAGCTGGGAACTCGCTCTTTCAAGAATGGAATAAACAAAAACTCAATCATAACCACGCTCGCCCACCTACCTACCTGTCAACCCTTCTCGGGGCGAAGTTAAAAAAAAAACCAAGTTTTTTCCTACCCCCATTATCATGGTGTGTATCTACTGCCAGTGCTTCTGACATTGCTCCATATATATCCATCTACCTTATTCTCAAACTAGGAGAGCGTGAAAGCTTGGAAGAATCAGAAAATTTTCTCTCTACTACTCAAACAAGGAGTCTTGTGGATTTGTCAATCAAGTCCTCGATGTAAGATTTTAACAGTCATAACCACCTATTGAATCTCTTTCCACAACCTACTGAGCACACCCTCTACCCCTTTTATATCTTAAACAAACACCAAAGTCAAAGAAAAAGGAAAGGTAAATGTGTGTTTTATATATACCACCCATCTAAAGGCTCTCAGAGCAAAAGGTTTTCTTCCTAATTCAAATATCGATGCAACGTGAAGTCCGCTTAACTCGCTATACTATCAACAACAACAAAAAAAATACCCCTAAACATGCTCGTTCATATGCTGTTTCAAAAGAACAAGTCTCCCAATCATGATTTCCCCAATTATAGATACATTTCTGTTCCTCTTGTTGTTTGTGTAGAGACAAGGCTTATCGAAGTCCGGATGGATGGTCACGGGAGGAAACCGGTGTGGTGAAGTGAGAATAAAATGGCGTGAGGAATCGGAGGTTAAATCAAAAGCGTATGATGGTATGAGATCGCGAGGTGTCTTTTCCACGATTCTCGTCGACGACGTGGATGACGACCGCAAAAGTAAAACTCCCAGTGAGGTATTCCCAACATGTATCCCACCATCCATCCATCTCCATATCCCAGTTCCCCTCCTTCCCTCACCCAACCAACCCATCATCGTCATTCCCCCTCCCATCTCAACCCTTACTCCCCTTTCCATTCCCCTCATCCCATCTACTTCTTCCCGCCCTTTTCATCCTTCTTCGGTTTGGGCTTGTAATATGGCTTATTCGTCTCGTAGTGGATATACCAAGCTATCAGTCCAATGGCCACGCATCCCAGGAGGACCATCACGAGTTCCAGCAGGAAATAGGGGTTTGCTTGCAGCACGGCGGTGGCTTCTTTGGTGAAGCCGAGCCATTTGAAGGCGTCGGGGCCGGAGAAGGCGTTTCCCATTTTGGTATTGTTGGTTGGTTGGTACGTGATCTGATATGGGAGTCGGGGGAAAGGTGAGATGAGGATAAGTGAGGAGTGATCTTCCAGAGATGTGACGATTGGGTGGGTATTAATGTATGAGAAGGGAATCGAAAGTCTGGTCTACAGATGACGAGGATTATAGAAAGGAGAAGGTGAGAGAGTGAGGTGAGGTGAGGTAAGGTAAGGTAAAGAAAGGTATGTCGAGCCGCCAAAGAAGAAAAGCCGACTTGCGGAAAACGAAAACCAGGAAATCAGAAGAGCGAGGCAGAGGAAACCGATTATATCCAAGACGCAAGCCCTCTCCGAGATTATTTTTAGGGGCGCAACGGCCTTCTGGGTTTCCTTTCGTACTTACATGTTGCTCCGTAAAATGGGGCGGGCCATGGGCTTCGTGCGTTTCAGGCCAGGTACCGCACCCGTGTTTTAGGCGGAGGCAGAGAGAGCCTCAGAGAAGCATCGCATCTCGCACTCCACGGAGCTATTCGGGAAATACTGTACTTACCGCACGAATCGTGATTGTTTGAATCTTTTGGACGAGGTTTGGGAAGGGGGAGAATTGCGCCATTATCGAACCATTCTTTGGGGGTGGAAACGTGGGGGCAGGGGTTGAGCGTGCGAATTGGTTTTGGGTTTGTCTCGGTTGGCTTGGCGGGGTAGGGAAGGTAAATACTTGTATGATGGGGAGAGGAATCACACGAGTTTATGGTTGTGATTTTGGGGATTTATGGATGTCATTGGATGGTGACGGGAATGGGTTATGAGCTGGTGGAGGAATGAAGGGGATTGGGAAATGCTTCTTGACAGCTTCGGATTTTGAGATTTGAATTTCGATGTCTTTGTGATAAGTATCGAGCCATATAAGATAAATGCCATGACAACCTCTCATTTAACAACTGCTGAAAGCCAAATGCCGAAAGTCCAATCAAGCATCATAGCGCTTAAGGCTTTTGTATGTACAGTACATTCACAAACTCACTCATCTCAAAAAACCAGCTCCAACCGAGACGTCCCCTGATGCACGTAGGACTTGGATAAAATCTATAACGCCCAGAATGCCGAGGACGTATAAAGAAGCTTAGGCATTCCGTATCGCCCAAAAGCTCACCTAGATAATACTTAATACCATTGGATATCGAAAATCCCATTTGACGTTGTTAACCGCTCACCTGTTCATAATTTTACGTGGCGCAACCAACAGACCACCGCAGTGACCTCCATGCCCTACGGCAAAGATCCACCGCTAGCATCTAACGGCCGGGCCGTTTCGTCTTGCAGAGAGGCCTGTGGATTCTAGAATTTTTGGTCATGGATGCTTGGCCTGGCCATAACAGATGCATGAAGAAATGGACAAGGATACCTACGCGTCTTGACGATATTCAAAGCGTCAATCACCAACCCAGAATCTTATCGCTGACAGCGAGGATCGAAATAAGCTTTGCATCAAAGGCTGATGCACCAAGGGAGGGGGACGCTAAATATTGCCATTTTGAAGGAGGACCCAAGTCAAGATAATCTGATTGTTCAAATTCTTTGATTCTCTCTTTTTATGATGCTATTACCCGATTCTTCGGGAATCGGGAACGAGATTCCATGTATATAAAATTCTGTAACCACCAGCAATGCAAGTACAAAGTAAGACAGGCCCTCCCAAAAAAACCCTCCTCCAAATGTACACACAGAAAACGCCGGAGCCACGATGATATGATAATGCAATTCCCCAGGGCAGGACCAAGTACAGTCTGGCTAGATAATCCCGCCTTTACTCCTCGACACTTTCTTCCAGAGTCTCATTCGCTTGTTCGAGAATTGATTTCCCCGCGAGTCCCAAGGCCTCGACCAGTCCTTCCATTGAACGACTATTATCCCTGATAGTATGCAAAGCCGTCTTCATCTCATCGCATTGATTTCGTAATGTGCGAACCTCTTCTTCGAGAATCCTAATCTTTTCTACATGTGCTGTTTGAGGTTCCGAGGTCGGTGGATGAACACTTTCACCCATTTGTTCCTTCCGTAACCGATCTAAAGTTTCGAACGCCGCCGTGATCCCCTCAGCATCTTGACTGACCGAAGTATTTGGTGTGTTGACACCTGTAGACATCGATGTCATTGATGTATCCTTCTGATGGATCCCAATCTTCAATGCCTCAATCCTCTTTTCTAATTCCCCTCTTTTAATATTCCAATTCTTGCGATCCTCGGCAGCCATCATCTCTAATTGACTAGCCTTCTTGACCATGTCGACATACTGGTTCACCTCTGCTACCGCGGATCGTCGACATTCATCTCTGCTCTTGGAAATGTCTTCGATGTCCTTTTCCAGTTCCATGACTTGCGATTGGAGTCTAATTTTCTCTTCCGTCAGGCTGATGATTTCCGCATCTGAGACGTTGTGTTTCTTTTCTAATGCACTGGCTCGAGTTTGGGAACGAAGGTAAGCGGCAAGGAGTTTGTCATGCTCTGTTTGAAGTGTTGACAAGGCGATTTTCTGTACAGAAACCTCATGTTGAAGGGCCGCTGAGTGTGCTTGAATTGCACTGTCTGGACGGGATGAGCCAATGGGTGGCAAGTAGCTATTCATAGGAGATTGGTGAATAGCCGAGGGCGGAGGCAGGTTGACGGGCTGTGTGGCATGTGTGGCACTCCCAAATGTAGGCGCCAAAGGTGATGGAAAATTAAGCGATGTTGGGGAAGGTATTGATCGTCCAGGAGGGGATGGCAATTGGCGACCTGGTCCACGAGGTGGATTCATAGTCGATATCGGTGGACCTTCAGATGGTTGGGACTGATGTTGATTATATTGCGACCTGATAGAAGGGTGCTCCCCTACATTCGAGGCTCTTTGGTTCGTATTGGCGTAAAGTTTAACGTCGAAAGCTGGATCAGGGACATCGTTCTCCAAACGCCGCTTCATACTTTCGTCGTTCCGCGGTTGGCTCGAGTTACGGTCCCGTGAAAAGTTGTTGGTGTGTTGGGACAATACCCCCTGGGGTACATGCCCTACCAGCTTGTCGGCCAAGCTATTGACGTGTTGGATTCTTCCAAGAAGCCAACTCAAGGTAGCAGTCAAGCCACCTTTGGAGGGCTGTGGGAAATTAGTAGGACACGCCTCCACCAATTTGCGTTGGCCGGGGCTCTATCCATATGTGAAAGTCAGTGAAAGTGCCCCAGGAATTTCGGGATGACGATACATAGCAGCGGGGTATTCGAATGTAAGACTAACCATACAGGCGGCCCTCTGTTCGGAAGATATGCCGGAACCAAGGGTTTCCACCAGCTGAGTAAGCGCTGCTGCAGCGGCTTGCGTGATGTTTTCGATGCTCTCGCCAGCTGGAGAATCCAGAATATCCGCATCTTCGTGCTGCCCGAGAGCTTTCTTGCAGCGCCTACATAAATTGGTAGGCTCAGGGGAATCCAACCGAATGACGGGTGGGTGGCCCGGGTGCTTGCTCGTCGTTTCCCACACGACTGATTTTTGCTGGGGAACAAAACCAGGTGATGGTGAAGGAGGAGGAGGGGGTCGGTATACTTGATTGGATTCACACATTGACTCTAAATAACGAAAAAAAATTGTTAGTCATCAATATATTGTATGCGAGTGTGCTTCTTGCTTGACTTACGCCTTGGTCGTGAGGGAGGCAGCTGACCATTCAGCTCATAGCTTCCACGATACTCATTGCGATCATACTTCGGTCTCTTGGCCTCCGACTCCGGAAAGTCTCTTGAATATGAACTGTATGAATTGGGCGGGTTTTCCGCTGGTTGGTGTTGTGGCGGTCGACGAAGCGGTGCAGCGTCAATTGGAGGCAATAACGCTCCATGCCAGGCATTTCCTTTTGGTAAAGTTCTTTCTCCATCCCAAGGGCGTTTGTTACCCAGGCGCTCTGACTGCGAATGCGAGCCATCCTGCCCTCGAGCATCCATCACCACGCTGCGGATGCCTGTATCGTACTGACAACGTGTCAAACAGCCCCATCTATTCGGTGTATCTCGTCCGATTCCAGATTATAGTGTTGAAATGGGCGTGGTTTCGGCGAGGGCGTACCGTCTGCTGTGTGTAGAATGGGTAAGTATTGTTTTTTTCTCCCTCTGAACTGAACAGACATGAAAGGTAGAAGAAGAGGGAATAGGCTCACAAGAGGCCTCGCAGAAGCAGAAGCAGAAGCAGACCCAGCCTTAATGTATAACTGCCGTGCTACGACTTGAAGCTGACCATGTCCTATCAGCCCATATTGTTGTCTTGTACAGAAGTAAGATCGGTTGGAACTTGGAAATACGGTACAAGTACGGCCTGAAGCTGGTAGCTCTTGTCCTACCGTGTACGTACTAGTACGTAAATCAGCTAGCTATTCGCTGGCCCACATTTGCAGCCACTGCCGACGTTCCCTGCCCTTGGATTGTGTTGTTCGGGGTTACTTTATGCTTGGCAATTGAGGGCAGCGGCCTCCAAAGGATAGATGGATGTTCCAGGAATCGATCATGGAGGTTCAACTTCCAGACGCGGATCGAAAGTTGGCTGACAAGTGACATGCCGGTGCGGTCCCGGCTGCGGGCTGGGGGGAGGGAGCTAACAGGGAGCTACTCGGGTACAACTAACAGAACAAGGCCATACCCACGAGTCTTGGCATTACATTCTTCATGGGTTCATCATTAATAATAACGTTGCGGAAACCCAAGGTTGCAAAGGCCGATCCAAACGCCTCTTGGAGTTATACCAGCGGTGTCATTGGACCACCGAGAACGAAAACTTGCCCTGCGCTTGAAAGGCTAGTTTGGTGTGGGTGTACTTGTCAGCAAGCAAGCTGCCGAGTTTGACAAGGGGTTCATATTATTCAGCGGTTCTCCCGCTTCATTACATAATCCGGAGATACCATCACACTTCCGGGACTTTCCCTCTGGTCTGAACCTGTTGGAGACATTGAGGAAAAGGTACGCTACGGCAGAAGATCAACAATACGAAGAAAAAGCGAATAAGTACCGCTCAGGAGCCAGGAATCAGGATACTTTCCAGAGACGGGCAACATTGCACGGAGAAAGCGTCTTGATCCTTGGTCCAATTCGCATGCCCCCTCAGAATGGATAGAGGCATTTTGAATTGGATGGCCTCAGGTAGGAGGTCATACGTAAGTATGAGAAAACAAAGAACGAGATGACCGAGTAACCCTTACTAAGCAGTTCTCCTCCGGTGAAGAGATTGATATGAAGTAATCTTGAACAGGGTGCCAGAAGGGCCAGGCCAGTGAAAATAGACAGGCGGGAAAGACTCGGGGAAACTAGGCTGCAGGAGGAAATATGCATATAAGACAAGCGAATTAGGTACGGACGGGAGGTAGGGTTGAGAACTTGAGATAGGTCGAGGTACGGAGGAAGACTCGAAGGATGAGGCCTCTATTGTTCATTTTGAGTCTTGTCAAACGGTAAATCTGTGGAGTGGAGTATTGAAAAGCTCGAAGAACCTCGGCCACTTTCTGCCAAGAAAGCCTCAGCTGAAGCTTTGTCAGCCTCGCGCTAGACAATAAAAGCGGCAGGAAATACTTAGGTACCCAGCTCGTTCTCTTAACTTTTTGGGGTAATTCAAGGCCATTAACCTGAATACTTAGGACACTTCAGAATACTAACCCAGATGTCTTGAAATAATGAAGTTTGATTGTCCTAAAGTATTTAGGGCAATCAATACATCCAAGAGCTATTGATTGCCGCTTTTATTGTCTGCCGTGAGGTCAGGAAAGTGCTCTAGATCTCTGAATGCACTCATACGGAGATGGTAAGATGGACGTTGTTGAACGACCTCCCCTCGTATGGAACAGAGTCTGCGTTGCCCAGATGATCGATATGTGGGGAAAAACATATCAGCGTCTTACTCACTTTCAATCTCTTAGATACTGCCACCTATTTTGCGACCAAGAGCCGCACTGCAATGAAATAAATGTCTTTCAAGTTGAAAGCGCCAACTCGCCTCTATTCAACCACAAGCCTTCTATTGTAATCTCACTCCCTCTTTTTTTTTCTTGCCATGCCGAGGAAGGATGATACGTCTACCCAATGACTCGAGCAGAAGGAGTCACTTCAAGTTGATGTCGTAATTGGTCTGCTGAGCCGGTGGTACTCGAGTGCTTTTGCGTGATGATCCAACAGTGTGACACTGTCAGATTGTTGTGGAATTTCTCGAGGTCACGCTACTTGTATTCACCTTCTCTACCTAGTAGGTAGCACTATCTCCCCGAACTTTCACTTTGTCTGGTCGCTCCTTAGTCTTACTCCTATTGATTTTGAATACTCGCTCTGTTTATTTACCTTGTTTGCTCGGCTACGGCTACAGACGTATTTACAACATGCCATTTTGCTCCGAAGTAGAGCGTGTGAAAGAAACTTTTCTATTTCAGGACCCCGCGGTTGGGTGATGCTGATGCTGGAATTCGTTCAAAGATCTCAAAAGTATCCCTTGCCTTGATTTCTACACATGATTGCGCACGTGGAAGTCATCTGGAACTGCCCCGGGCCATGATAGGATTAAATTGCTGGCAACACACGGAATCTGTAACGTGGAATATCCCCTCTCGTACCTGCCTCTCTCTATATACCGAACTATGCAGATAATCGTGAATCCTGGAAGTAGGTCAACTCGCCAATCACAGCTAGGTTGCCGCGCCAATGTTGGCCGGGTGCATTCTACCTGCCCCGCGCCTCGATCCGTTCCATGACTACAGACAGCAGACTTCACCTCGAAGCTCTTTGACAAAGAGCCACAATCTAATCTTCCGCCAACACAACAACACAACAACACTACTCGTCTCTTGCCTACAAACACCAACCTTCCAGGATTCAGAAAATTCATCTACTTCGTCGAGATTTCCCCGCTATCTCCTGAATCCTGGCTGTTCAGGAAGCAAGCGGGAGACGTCCGCCCGCATACACTCCACGTCACCGGTCAGCCTGCCACTCTTGAAGCTCAGTTCTCGACGGATTTGCAGATTCCCCCCAGAGTCTGCTACTCGTTCCGTAAAGGAACAGATACCTATACCGCATCTTGAATGCCCCCTACATTCGATCACGACGGAAACAGTAGTCCTAGTGGCACTTCCCCGCCCCGCAAGTCCACCCAGAAGGGAAATACAGCTGGAGGCTCTGCACAAACGAGAAACGGGAAGAAGAATGGGCAGGCGAAGGATAATTCGGGAGGCGGCGTGCTGGCCGCGGTGACCAAAAATGCCTCCAAGATGCCGTGAGTATCTGACTCGGTGAGGATGGAATACCAGCTGACTAGTCACCTATAGTAACAAGAATCCGAAGGCATTCACGATTCCTCCTCCCACTGAATCCCCAGAGATGGCTCCCGTTATACCTCCTCCAGTTGGAACGCCCTCGCCTCGCGTTGAATCTCCATCTCCACCGAGTGGAAATCCTGTCACATCCCCCCTGCTGGATGCTCTTTCATCAGCCGCGATAACCCGATCCTCGACACATAATACGAATGAATGGGCAAAAAACGTTCCTGCATATTCCAGTTCCCCTAGCAATCTTATAAATCTCGGGGAGTCTCCACCTACCCTACCTTCGTCTTATGAAGAGAGACTTGCTAGCTTTGGGTGGACAACAAGAGATCAGAGAGGAACCCCACCAACCGGCAGAATAGCGTCGGCATCTCCTCCTTCCAGAACTCGTCCTCTGAGTTATCACATGGATGGAAACTATCCACAAGTGCCTGACGATCATCGCTCCCAAATGTCATCTTATGCTGCTAGGCGAAGCTCCATGTATACTCAACACCCGAGATACCCTCACGCACAGCATAACCCTCCGCTTCCTCATCAGGCGCAAGCGCATTTCTATGGCGCCCCGGATCCAAATATGCTTTCACCGGCCGGTCCTGGTCTAGTACCTGGGGAAAATGGGTATTATTGTGGTTTCGATAGCGTGGCATCCTCTCCAGATCCATCCAAGCCAGCCGATCAGGTCATATTGACAGGTTATGAGGGTGGGATTAATATCCATGCAGTCACGAAAAGAGGTGTCAGTAGACTTGCTACCCTTGACAATCTTCGAGGCGGGGTTTACAGTGCCAAAATAATTCCCAGCAACACCCCTAACAATACCTCCACTCATTTTCCATTGATTGTCCTTGTAGTACATGGCCCATCGTCAACCCCCAGTGGCTCTCTTGATGGGGATGACAATGGAATTTCTGCAGATGCAGTATCAGTTGCGCAGAACGAAAGTGCCAGGAGCTCACCAAAAATCCATGTTCGATCGATTCAGGAAAATGAAGCACCGGATTCTTATCAGACCACGGTAGAAGTCTACTCCTTGGTTACCAAACAGCATGTTGCAACTCTACTATCACTCCCCAAGACGCAGCTTCCAATATTCAAACCCCCTCCGCCGGCTGGCGCCTTGACCATTCGAGCGGATGCCGCCAACATTGTGGTTGCATCGGGAACTACTGGGGAGACTTGGATTTTCAGACTTCAGCCAACGGGTAATAACAGAGCTGTTGAATTTCGATGCGTTGGAAAGGTATGGACTGCTGTACAGCACGGGGTGTCGGTAGATCCCGCTGGGTTAAACGGTTATGCCGATGGGGACTGGTACTCCACAGATACTGTGGAACGGAAGCAGTACAAAGCATCAATTTTGTCCATGAATGGTCGATGGCTCGCGTTTTCCCCTTCTGCGCCCTCTTCTCAAATTTCCTTGCGCGCCACCGTACCTGGCATAACTTCTCAAACGAAAGTTCCCGGTCTCCATTCTCAGGCCCCTCCACAGTTACCATCTGTGAACTGCACGGTTGAAACTCCTGGAGGCGAGAGTATGGTAAAGCAAATTATGCAAGCTGGAACGCAGGCTTTGATCGAAGGAACGACTTATCTCGGGAAGCACATTGGAAAGCAAGGTGCCAATGTCTGGAACTCTTATTGGAACAAGACTCCTCCGAATCAGCCAACGAATGGTGGAATTCCCTATCAAGCACAGCCAAACCCTGCTTTTCCTCCTACACATGGTGCTCTAACGCAGGCGCCTGTTGCTAAAGACCCGGGTTTGGTGTCAATTCTCGATCTGGAGTCCTTATCCCATCATTCCTCGTTTTCCGCATCACCTCATCCGCTCGCCACTTTCAAAATTCCGCATGGGTGTAGCTTCTTGTCTTTCGCTCCCAGTGGTCTGGCACTTTTCACAGCCAGTAGCAAAGGAGACATTCAGAACGTGTGGGATCTCATGCGGATTCAATACTCAAAATCCTCCTTTCTAAAGGGGGCCTATCAAGGTTCGGACATAAGAGGGCCTCACGTGAGACAAATTGCCCAGTTCTCCAGAATGACCGTCGCGAGAATTGTGGATGTAGTTTGGGCCTCACCTCATGGCGAGCGCGCAGCTATGGTCACGGAACCTGGAACGGTTCATATTCTCGATCTTCCAGCAAGCGCATTCACCTGGCCTCCTCCACGCCGTAGGATTTCTCCTCCCAAACCCGAGGGAGAACCTGCAAGTACTGGTTTTACTGCTACCGGTGTAGCTACCAATGCAGTCAATTCTCTCTGGACTCTTTCGCGACCACTTGTAAGTCGCCCGCGTAGGAGCAGTACGAGTGTGTCTGCGAAGACAGTCACAGCACAAGCTGGTCATGGAACCCAGGCACTGGCCGCTGGCATTAGTCGGTCTGTTGGGGCGGCAACTGGTAGAATGAATGAAATGCGAAAGGCAGGAAGTGCAAAGTTACATCTTCCACGCAGCCCTACAATTCCAAGCAAATCCTGTGTTCTCTTGTTGAATCGAAAACAGAACGATTCTGTAATCGTGGTTGCTGGCGGTATCATTAGACTGTACACCATCAAAAATAGAAGAGCAGATCGACCCGCAGACAAACAGAAAGCTTCTCGGGGAGCCAAGTATGTCGAATTTCGTCTTCCCTCATTGCCGGATATCAGAGCCGGACCAGATATGTTACGAGATCTGAACCAAGCAGGTGACCTTGAGCTCACCGAGGGAGATGCTGTGGAACATCAATGGAAGTCGAAGAAAGTTGTTACGGAAGTAAATCGGGGAACCGAGTCTTCCATACCTCAGGCCGAGATAGAGTCGAATGCACCATACCAACCATTCCATACAGATAGACGCGTTGCTATGCACATATACTCCGGTGCAGAAGCATCTGGGTTTATACCCTCTGCCTCTGCACTCTTCCCATCTCACGCAGAGCCAAAATCAACCACAAACCCCCAAACACCTTGGGCATTTGGTGGTTCCATCAGCACCACAAAACTAGACGTCGGACCTGCTCAAATCACGGACGACGATATTGATTCGGCGGCCGAGGACCATCGTGCACTTCCAACATCAGCAATCGAAAGAATATTGATGGTAAAGGATAGCAACGAAGAAATAGAGCAGATTGTGGTCACCACCCGGAGACGCAAAAGTACCACACGTACAACAAACAACGAGTTGGCTGATGCAGACGAAGAGGGTTTCTTTGAAGATGACTGTGAGGTTTTGGACTTTGCTACTCAACGAGTCTGATCATTCCGCTCATAGTCATGATTCCATGTGCACTGGTGTACATAGCACTTTACCCTGTTATAGAGTTATAGAGCTATAGAGAAGGTGGTTGGTGCTTCGGTGCTTGTTTTTTGATGTTTTCTTTCCGTCCCCGAGTCAACCTTTTCAAGAATCCCTCCTGATGCTTTATTTACGTCCATGAAGAAGATTTACATGGCCACCTCAACCGGGGTCATTTGCTTTGTGTGGCCAAGCAAGCACGAAATACCTCGGCACTTCTTTTGCACAAATACATAATTGACCTGGGTTCTTTTGCTGGCGTTTGGATAGAGGAGATGGTGGTTTGGGCCTGGTTATTTTTCGGGTTTCGGATGGGGTTGGGTATATCGGCATGGGTATGAGGCATGATTGATTGGGTTTGGGTTATACGTAGCATGTTTGTGAGAGATACCATAAATACAATAAAGAGGCGAATATTCTTTTTTTTGAATCTCGGTCTCCTTCTACAAGATTGAGTGCCTGTTCAGCAGTACACCCGGTCTGCCTCACCAAATTTTTGGTCTAGCACCTTGTTATGACGAGGCCTGGCGATGGTACTACCACTATTATCCCTGGAAAATTTGGTAAAAACGCCTCTGATTGACTACACTACTGCTTTCTGTAAAACAGAGGTGTTTGGGTTAGAAAAGGTTGTAAACAAGAGGTGTTCTAACTTAAAGGTACTAAGAACTAAGTCAGTCTACTTTTATTTGCTAGCTATAGAAACTAGAGGTATATGCTCGAATTATAGTGCGCCAAGTCATTTTTGGATAAGATTATACTAGATATTCATATTACTAGAGAAATACTTATTCTAAAATCTTAAGTTAAAGAGACTATAGTGAGTTACGAGTCAAGCTTCCCTTTTAACGATATTTATAAACTATGTTCTCTTTATATTTATCTTAGAAAATAGAAAACTAAAGTACTTTTTAAGATATAAGACCTAGCTAGAAAGAACTACTATATCTTCTTATATATCCTCTCTATTTATTATATTACGAGACAAAGGTGAGTTAGACAAAGGATCACCTAATAATCCCTACCTTTTAAGCGAGGAGCATAGTATTTAAAGCCTTATACTCTCCTCTATAGTTCTAGGAATTAAGTATCTACTTTAACTTTACTTTACTTATCTTATACTCTTAATATAGCTTCTATAATCGTTATAGTTATAAGCCTAGTTAGTAGATAAGATACTACTTCTACTACGCTAGTTATATTAGCTTTATCTTCCTTTTTATCTATTCTTATCTTCTTCTTAAGAGTACTACTTTTATAATAGTAAGCTTACTCTTAACTAAAAAGGTCCTTTTTACTAACTAAAACTCGTAGCTTATATAGTATAACCGCTTCTTTTATATTACCTACTAAGAAAGAGTCTAAGAATACTTTAATCTAAATAGTTTTAATACTAAGAACGCTAATAAGCTTAAAAAACCTTATTCTATAATTAAATAAGCTATACTTAATAAGAATATTAAACTCGAAGAAGCCTAGCTTATAATAAATAAAGCCTAGAATATACTCTTAGTAGCTTAATATATAAGAAGAGATCTACTAGAACTATCTCTCCTAGTATTAGCTAATAATATTAAAAAGGACTTTAGAGATAATATTAAAAGATATACTTTTAAAATTAATAAGCTTTATACTATATAAAGCAAGATATATAAAGTTAGCTCCTAGGTAGAGAGTACTATAGATAAGTCTATACTCTTAGAAGCTTAATCCTTACTTAGATATACTAGGAAATTCGCTCCCTAGAACCTGATTTAAAAGCTTAAAAGTAACTTAGTACTAATATTAGAAAGCGTAGAAGATATAGTATATATAGAATACTAGAACACGCTTACTTAAACTAAATTAAGGTCTATAAACTCTAATTACTAGTTCTTTAACTAGAAATACTATTATAACTAAGTAAAAAATTTTTAACTCTTAGAGATTAAGAGTCTACTTATAGTAAAAGACTTCTTAGATATAGTTTACTAAATTACTCCTACCTAGGTAATAAGTTAAAAGATATAGTTAATTAATAATATAGAGCTTAAGAAAGGAGTTATATTACTTAATAATCTTACTAAAATGTTTTTAAAGATCTTATATAAATACTTTATATTAAAGACTAATAGAAAAGCTAGTAAGATATTCTCTATCTTTAGAAGTAGAAATAATAACCTATCTAATTCTAAGAATAAAGCTTAAAATAGAGGTTCTAATAATAAGAAATGTCTATATAAGACTAGTTAAGAACACTTTTAGAAACCTATTAACTACTAAACCTTAGAATTTATACTTACTAGAAAGTATAATCCTACTCTTAATAATCCCTTAAATAATAAGGAGTTAAAAGAGATTATATAGTACTTAAGAGCCTTATTCTAGATAAACTTTTAAAAGAAACTAATTAAAAAGTTCTTTATAGTATAATCTAAGTTTAAAAAGGGATTTATAAGCTCTACTAGTAGTACTTAAAGGTTATTAAAATACTCTATTAGGAATATAAGTACTATAATCTTATCTTTAGAGCTTTTAACTAATCTAGAAAAGATAAACTAAGCTCTAAAATAGAGAATCTACGCTTTCTTAGCTAAATATACTAGATACCTTCTTATAGATTTAATACTTTTTAATAACTATAGAGTAGTCTATCTTATTAATAGTAAAGATATACTTATCCTAGGAACTTTTAAATACTCTAATAACATAGTAGAATTAAGAATAACTAGTATTCTAATTAGTAGAATAAGAATAAGGATTATAAAGAACGTTCTTAGAAATAAGAGAGAAAGTAACTCTATAGATCTAACGCTTACTAATATCGCGGTTATTAAGAGTTTTTATTCTAATATTATCTTAGAAGTATATATTAGAGAATCTAGAGTATAGTATAATAAGTATAACTATTTACTATACTTTAAGCTTATAAAGAATAGTATAGTTATTAAATCTTTAATTTATATAATAAACTTAGTCTTATTTAAATATAACCTTATTAATAACTATACTAAGCTTTAAAACTCTTAAGCTATATTTACTTTAATATATCTAATACTTTCTAAAAAGATTAATAAACGCTTTTATAAGAAGATAAGAGATTATATTAGACTAAGAAGTAATTTAGTAGAAATTTAGTATAAAAGATTAGAATATCTAAAATAAGAAGCTCTTAAAACTCTAGTCTAGTTAATAAAGAATATAAAAATTATAAGTATTAAATAAGTAAAGTACTTATACTATACTATTACTTATACTTAGAACGTAGTTTTAAGATATATCTCTAAAAATAAGAGTATATAACTATTCTAGTAGTACTTATAGGATTTATTTAACTTCTTAACTAAATATAATAGAGTTAAATAGCTCCTTTTAATAAAAGAGGAGTATAATAGAAAGCTTTTTAGATTTATAATAATAAATAAGAGAAGAGAAACAGTGTTTAAAAAGCTTAGAAACTTTAAAAAATAGGTTAGATAGTAATATAGTCTTTTAATTTATAAGCTTAAATATAATAATAATAAATTAGTAATCCTATAATATAGAGCCTTAGAATATACTTTATAGACTATAGAAATTAGAATAGACTTAGAGCTTATACTAACTTATACTTATAAGCTAAATAAAGAGGTAGAGAGAGTAAGATAAGAAGTAATTATATACTTAATTAAAATATTATCTACTATTAACTTACTATAACGCCTCTAAACTAAGTTAACTATAGCTAGAATCTAGCTCTATAATATAAGTCTTAACTAAAGAAATAAGTTTAAGATACTAAATAAGATACTTCTATTATAGTTTAATAATTATTTCTACTAGTATAATCTAAAGTTTAGAAACTTAGTAATAAAAGACCTTAAACAAGATTAGAATAGAATCTATATCTATAAATCTAAAGCTTATCTACTAAAAAAGGAGAGAGAGTAAGAAGTTAAGAAGAGAGCCTTTAAAGTTAATCTTAGAGCTTATATAAGTTATTTAGTTAAGTATATCTTATTAAATATCTACTATATCTAGGTTCTATAACTTAATTAAGTTATTATAACTTAGAACGTTATATTTAATAAAGAAATCTTTTATATACTAGAATATAAAAAGGTAGAATAATAACCTATTATAATTACTTATATAGTAGTATAGTATATAGTTAAATAGAAGTAATAGAATACTAAAGCCTTATTTAAAAGTATTAGTATATATAAAATAGAGAGCGTAGGAAAACTAAAACTAGAAGCTAAACTAGTAAGAGATATCTTACTTAAAGCTACTAATATACTAAGTAAAGCTTTAATTAGTTAGAACTTAAGAGTAAGACTAGAAAAGAGAGATATAATCTCTTCTAGGTTTAGACTTCTATTACTTAGAGTAATACCTAAACCTAAAAGTATACTAGAATAGGTTATAAGCTTTTAAAATAAGTAAAATATAAGAATCTCTTAATAAACTATAAGACTCTCTTAATAAGCGCTTATAAGATTCTCTTAACTATAAAATAATATTAAAAGTATAAAAGGTCTAAGTAGTCTACTAATTAAGATAAGTAATAGAATACTAGAAGGAATCTTCTAATAAAATAAAGAGAGTAAGCTCTTTTAATAATAAAGTAGTATATAAGAAAGAACTCTTAATATACTAGTTCTAGAAACTTCTAATATAAAGTTAACTAAGAAATAAGGAATAATAAATATAAAAAGTAAAAACCTAAAAAAGCTTAAAATAAAGTAAAGGTATATAAAGAAAGTATATCTACTTATATTAAGAAAGAGTAAAAGAGGTTAACCTAGAGAGGAAGATACTAGAAATATAATAATCTCTACTCTACTAGTTATATTAATTAAAATAGAGCCTTAATAAGCTATTCTAAAATATTTAAATTATTTCTTTAGTACTTTTTAGCCTTTATTAGAGAGTATAATATTAAATAAGAAGAACTTATAAGATATCTACTATATTATTATAGTAGTAATAATAGAGGAAGAAACGCCTCTAAAGCTTAAATACTTATACCTTTATTAGTTAAAACTACTAAAAGAGCTAAAATTATAGAGAGAACTTATAAACTATCTACTTAGTAAGTACTTTAAAGATAATTTAGAGCTTAAAATTAAGAACCTAGAGAAAAGGAAATACTAGTATATAATTAAAAGATAGAACGTTAAAATAAAACTATTACTTCTAAAGTAGATATTTATATATAAATATAACTCTATAAACTATCTAATTTAATACTAAGCTTAACTTATAATAAGAGATAATCTCTAATAAGAAGATACTATTCTTTTAATATATACTATTATACTTATAATAAGATTATTCTAAATAGCTATAGTAATAGCTATTAGATTTAATCTAAAGATTAAGTAATATAATATTATAAACACGTTTATTAATATAGAAAGGGATATAAGAGCTCTTCTAGTAGCTTACTAACTTCTAGATAGATATTAATAAGAGGGACTATATATTAAATTAGATAGAGTACTTTATAGATTAAGAGATTCTCTAGCTTTATAGTTTAAATACTTTATAACTACTTTTTAAGAATATTATAACGGTATGCCGTCATTCTAGATAGCTGGGAGTACCTGCTATATATAAGGTTTCAGCAGTTGTTGTCTTATATTATCTGTTTTAGGAAGGTTATATAGGTTCGAGCTTTTGTATTAGCCGACGTATAACGTTAGTCGGTTTCGTACCTCTTGTATATTAGTATCGTTTAGAGCTGTCTTCGCTCTTTACCTTTAGTTTTCGCGTTAATAACCACGAATAGACTACTTCTCTACTCTACTCCTACCTTATTATTATATTAAACTAAAGGTTATTCTTCTTATTAAGCTTCTTAACCTTACTTCTATTCTAGCCTCTCTGCTACTAACTCTGCGACCCCCTTTCTTTTAAACGGCTCCTAGATACCTACGTATATACTCCGGGACTCCCTTTTCGAATAGCTCCTAGATAACTACGTATATACTCTACGACCCCACGGCTTTGGTCCTCTTTATAGCACCGAACCCCTTTAAATAGCTTCCTAGACCCCTCGCTAGCGACCCCCGAATCGATACCTAGCTTAAGACCCCTCTCTAGCTTCGGATCCCCTCCTTCTAGTATCTGACCCCTATCTGGCATCTTTAGATCCCCCCCCCTCTAGTATCTTCGGATCCCCCCCTCTGGCGTCTACGGACCTTAACCCCCCCCCTAAATCGACGAAATGTCGAACCAGTTCCGCCACGAGGCGTTGAACGACCTTCTAGGGCCACCCCCCTTTTCGAAAGACCCTCCGAACCCTTTCTGAATCACACCCGTACACTAAGATTGAGAAGATCCCGAAGAAACAACAACGGTCGAAGAGACTATCAGGACTTCTTAAATATAGACGATATATAGACGAGATAGTAGCACAAGAACAAAGGATAAAACGATCGGTTAGAGAGATAGAGGACAAAATTACAAGCGAACTTCGAAGTTAAAAATCTAACCTTCGAACCCTCCCCGATCCGACCCTCATTCGACTCTCCTTTGTTTTCATACCCGAATTCAGACCTCTTTCGTTTACGGGCCCCTACCCCTAATGCCTTCCTACCACTTCCCAACCCTCGAATCGGATACAAATTAGTCGAAATACGCTTTCTATTAGGACAAAAACTCAGAAGCGAGCTCTTAGCTAAGTTATCGCTGTCTTTAATAATACCGACCGAACATCATCCAACTCGACTCTGAACTTCCCTCGAACCGAAAGACTACGGTTACGGACCGAGTCCTAGCCGGTACAAAGGTTAAAAGGTTGAAAGAGATAGAAGTGGAATTAGGAGAAGATTATGCTGAAGAAACTTTTACCGACTTCAAAAGGTCACTTTTCAAGTACGGCCATACTCGGAGAGATACCAGAATCGGAACGCTTCTTTCATATGTGGGACACACCTTAGCTCGTCCGAATCCCCCACAATATAACAGCAACTCTTCTTTCGAAATCGGAAGATGAATAAGTCCTTAAGTACCCTGAAGAGAACGAGGCGGCCTACGGGCCTGAGCAATACAGTTTTATACGACTAGACATCCGAACTTAGATGCTACTGTATCCGAAACTACTCCTTTTGTTGTCCTAAACTTCGGACAATACGACAACTTCGGCATCAAGTTCATTTGACTAGCCGAAACTCCTCCTTTTGTTATCCTAAACTTCGGATAGCATTTTCAATATTCAGCATTAAGTCTTTTGACCAGCCGAAACCCTACCTGTTATTGTCCCGAACTTCGGACAGTTAGACAACAGTTTCAACTTTAACAACTTCAGCATCAACTTCGCCTTTAACCAGCCGAAACCCTACCTCTTTTTATTATCTTAAACATTAGATAGCATTTTCAAATTCAGCAATAACTTCGCCTTTGGCTAGCCAAAACTACCCCTTTTATTATCCCTAGATACTCGAATAAGAATTTCAACTTCAACAACTCGGCTACAACTTCGCTTTTAACTAGCCAAAACGCCACCGACTCTAATAAGAGTCTTATAATCTTTACTTTCTTACTTTCTTTTACTTCTAGCTAGGCTAGAAGTCCTTTTTTTATTTAAACTTTTAAATCAGATACAAATCGAATTAGTACACTCTTAAAGTAAACTCTTAGCTAATAGAGCGTCCTAGATACACTAAAAAGTCGGAATCGACTAAATCGCAAATCGCAAATCGCAAATCGCAAATCGCAAATCGCAAAAGTCATATAAATCAAGAGATAATCGTAAAAGGTATTAAATATTAAATTAAAACATATTATAGTAAGAGATATATGTATATAATATAAAAAGACTATATAAATCGACTTTCATCGCTATAACAAGTTCCTAAATTATATCTTAAAACTAGGCCTTTTTTAAGCTAATTACTCTAGATCACTTAATATCAAAGTAATTAGCTCGCTTTAAAAGCTTAAATAATCTTAATTTAAGATTATTTAAGCACTTTTAGCTACTTTTCTCAATTATATACTAATTTCCTAATTAGAGTTAGCGCTATTTATTTTATAGGCTAAAAAGTATACTTACTTTATATATCAACTCTCTTATATCACTCCTTCCTTTAAATACTATATACTACTCTCTATTATTCCTTTCTTTAAAAGTACTATCCTACTACTATATATACTCTCTCTCCTCTCTCGAATTTAAGTACTAACAACGATAGAAGAAGGAAGAGAATAAGCTCTAGTAGTAGCTCTAGGTATCTATTAAAGTGCGATATCCTTAGTAGTAGAACCTCTTAAGATAAATTAAATTAGTCGCTTCTTTCTTTAAATACTACTTTATATTATTCCTTTCTTTAAAAGTGTTATTCTACTACTATATATACTCTCTCTCCTCTCTTAAATTCAAGTACTAATAACGATAGGAGAAGGAAGAGAATAAGCTCTAGTAGTAGCTCTAAGCATCTATTGAAGTATAATATCCTTAGTAGTAGTATTGTAGCGTAATAATCCTAGAATTTCAAGTGTAGTAGAAAGTATAAAAAGAGTGGTTTTAAGCGTATAATAAGAGCCTAAATATATCATGTTAATTTATCGATTTAGAGCTGTATAGAGTATTTATAGAGGAGTTATATCTAAAGAGGACCTCTACTTAAGAGATATATAATATCCTCAAAAGTAATTATAATATTAACGTCTCTAATACCACCCTTAAGCTCTAAATTAATATAGAATAGAACCTTTAAAAGAATACTAATAGCGTACCCTTGCTAGCCTTATATACGCGAGTAGTATATCTCTTTAAAGATATAGAATTATCTAATTTAAGTATAGTATATATATTAAATTAGGAAAGCTTTATAATTAGGCCTTAGAGGCTCTAAAGAATACAATAGAATATAGAACTTTAGCATAAGAAGTTTTATACCTAGAAGAGGCGTACTAAGCTAGAGGCTATACTTTAGTATAAGATCTACGAATATAGCTACTTTAGCACCGTAAGAAGCTTTAGCCTTAGGTTCCTTTATATATACTTAAATACTTATAGTATTAATAGAGATAGAGACGAAAGGTAGAGTAGAGATAAGATCTAAAAGGCGTTTTAGAAGGTTAATAAGAAAGGGTATATCTAAAGGTTATAAGAGATTAAAGATACGCGAGGCGAGTATATTATACTAGAGCTTAATTTTATATAGAGTATCGATAGATATTATAAATTAAGGTTTGTTAGTATTAAGATATATACTAGTATTAATACCTATGCTCGATTTATCTCTTAGAACTATTATAGTATCTCGAACGATATAGTAGTATCTACTCTATAGTAATACAGCGATACTATAAGTAGCCTTAGAAAGATACTATACTATATATAATCGGATTAAGGATTAGAATCTCTAATAGTAGCAGACGCTTACTATATACTTCGTTAATAATAAGCTATAGAAAGTAGTAGAGAGCTATACTAATTTTCAGACCTATATTAGTTTAGTACTTCTACGGCTAACTAACGTATTAAGGCTTAGTAGAGATAGCTCGTAAAAGAGTCTCTAAATAAGTAGAAGATATACTTCTAAGACATTTATAAAAAGAGATTATTTTCTAAAAAGAGCCTCTCTAATATAATTACTATATTATATATATATATTCTAATTATTTAGAAGAAGGTTTAAACGTTTATATATATATAGAATCGCTATTATATTCATACTAATGCTAATCAAGAGTATAAGATACTAAGAGTACTATAGACTAACTTTTACTATCCTAGGAGTAAAGAGTATCTAGTAGATAATTATAGTATTAAGGTGCTCGCTAAGAAGCTTACTAAGCTTTAGGAATTATATAAGGATTAGGATATTAATATATATTTACTCTAAGTAACTCTAGAGTAGTATAAAACAAAATTATTAGTATATAGATATATACTACTAATTAATAAGATAATATATACTAAAGAGAGAGAAACTTATACTATGACATACTTAGATTTAAGAGTGGAATTGTTAACGTATATCTAAGAGAGTAATTTAGTAGAATTAGGCCTTTTAGATAAGTTAGAGAGAGTATATAAGTGAGAGCTATACTCTAAGGTAGTTTAAGGATTAAAAGAAGCTAGAGAGACTAATTAAGATAAATTTAGCGTATACTTTAGCAACGAAGGTAGAAGCGATTAAGCGACGAACGTAGTACTAGATTATCTATATAATAGCGACTTCTTAGACGAGGAATTAGAGGAGTCGGATGACGATAGTTTAATTGAATTTAGAAGTGATTTATATAAGGTTTTAGATATAGTTGTAGATATATAATTCTCTAAGTGCCCGGGGAGGGATTTTAGTAGAGTAAACCTACTAACTACGACTGTTAGCGCTAAGCCTAATTCGTAAATTACTTACTACTACTAACAAAAGTTAGTGATCTTAGACCCTTAAATCTTTAAAAAATCATAATATTATAGGTTCTACGTCTATTAAGTTCTAGTTAGCTTTATAGATATAAATAATACTATTCTATATCTAAATTAAAGGTAAAAGAATTAATTTAGAATATTATATTTTTAGGCCATTTCGAGTATATAGATTACTAACTTTTATTAGTAGTAGTAAATAATTTATAAATTAGACTTAGCGTTGATCGCTTACCTTTAGAACCTCCTCGGTCTCTTAGAGAGGTTTCCGAGCTAGCCTCTAAGTAGTCGCTTAGAGCGGAATATTCTTTAATCTAGCCTTACTTACACCTACTTTCGTAAATACTTATAGAATAGTAAACAAAGTCTTAGCCTTTGTAGAGGATAATATACTATATAGCTAGTAATTATTCAATATATACTAGAATAGTATATTAGAGCCTTACGAATAGTACTAAAAGTAAGAAGCGAGGTATAGAAGGTTATATAGTTTAAGTAGAACAGTCCTCTGATTTTCCTACTTTTATTCTATTACTTTTACTTATATTTTTAGAAGCCCTACGTCTACTACTCTATAATACTAAAAACACGCTAGAATGCCTTAATATTAGTCTCTTAAATACCTAGAAGTCTAGGCTCCTTATCTTAAGAGTTTAAAACTTAAAGTATACTCTTATTACTTCCTAGTAAACCTAGTAAGTACTCTAGAAAATCACGTATCTACGCTTCCTTAGAGGCTAGGTAAACTACTCTCTAATAACAAGATTAAGAACCGTTCGTAAAAAGTAAAGGACTACTCTATAAAAGCTATAGTATAAAGCTCTAACGGCCGAGAGAAGAAATAACAGTTAATTATAGAGTCTAGGAGGAAGTAAGAGGCTGCTATAGAACGTTCTACCGCTAACTACTTTACTCTTATTATTAAGTAAAAGAAGGATAAATTAGCCGCGGCTAGAGAGCGAGCTATTTAGAAGGAAAAGGCTAGGGTTAGACAAACCTTTTTTATAAAAGCTCTTAATAAAACTAAAATAATTAGAGTAAAAGCACGTAAGAAGGGATTTATCTCTAATAAGAAAAAGGCTAAAAGTAAGTAGTACTCTTAAATTTAGTATATATTACTAATTAGTATAGGCTCTCTAGCTTCTTCTCTAACCTATAAGGCGCCGAAGCCTATCTCTATTACTAAAATCTATATTCGAGTAGCCTTATATATTTATATATATACGACGAGTACTAAGGACTTCTCTACTATTAAGAGTATCTCTATAATTATATATACTTTTATAGTATAATATAGCAAGATAGTTAGAGTATAAATTAATAACGACTTTCTATTTTAGGTGCTTTACTTACCTACTAGTAACTCTAAGGATCTATTTAACTTTAAATTAGTACTCTAGAATATATAAGCTAAAAGGTTTGCTATTAAGCTCCTAGAAGATATCTACTATATAATCCTTACTCCTAGTAGGTAGGATCCTATTAATATACTACTCCTTATTAATAAGATAGAAGACGTCTTTCTAGCTATAAACATTACTATTAGAAAGAGGAAAGCTAAGTAATTAAGTACTATAGATTATAAGAAGGCAGACGATATACGAGCTCTTATATAATACTTTAATTTACTAAAAGGTCTTACTAATAAAAAGTACTATAAAGTATATATAGTATTTAATAGCTATACTAATAATAAGCTCTAATCTTCTAAAAAGAGGTAATCTATCGCGCTCTTATAGAATACCTAAGAGCTACTAATTCTACTTTAACTCTCAGCGCTTATTAAAGTATCTAATAATAAGTCTATTATACTCGAAGATAACGCTTAGAATAGAGAGGAAGATACTAGGCCTACACCATCGCTAGAAGATAGTACTAGTACTAGAGTAAGTATAATATTAGTAGACGATTTAGAATTAGACGATCTTCTAGAGATATCCGTAATTGTCGCCGTATACTTAGAAGACTACTCTGTAATTGTCGCCGCTTACTTAGGAGACCGCTCCGCAATTATCGCTGCTTATTTGAAAGAGGAAGACAATAGAGATAATAATTCCAAAGATAGTTCTAAGAGTAATATAAGAAGTAAGGATATAGATACAGATATAGAGGAGGATACTAATAATAAAGGAGTATTAACCCTAGGCTTACACTTACTATCGCCTCTTATAAGAGATAAGAAGAAGAAGAGCTTAATAGCACCTACTAAGTTAAATACGTTAGAGAGAGTAGATAAGGTAGTATAATAATAAGTAGATATAGACGAGTAAATTATAAGAGATCTTAATACTTAATTATATATAGATATTAATACTACTATTGCTAAAAGTAAGCTTAAATTAATTAATAAAGAAGAGTAATTAAAACTTAATTAAGAGCTTAATAAGAGGGTCTCTAATTTACTCTCACCTACTCCCCTTATACCTATAAATACGCTAGTAAGTAAAATAATATCTACTACTATAATCGCTTTTATAAATAGCTTTAATTTAAAGAGAAAGAGGGGAGATACTCTCTTTTAAACAACCCTTACTAATTAACCCTCTTATACTACTAAAAAGATTAGAATCATATATAACAAATATAATAAGAAAAGAGATAAGAAGTAAAGGTATATAGTAGTAGATACTTTAAGTATAGATACTAGGAGGATTATCTATAATACCTTAATTTTATTACTACTTTTTAGTTACTTTTTACTACTTTTACTCTCCTTTTACTCTCTTTGCTAAAGTACTTAAATAATTATAATTTAAGATTATTTAAGCACTTTAAGTACTACTTTACTAATCGTATACTAATTACCTAATTAGGCTTAGCGTCTCTTACTCTTAGGTTAAATTACATCTATACTTATAGTATCAAAAGTCTTAATTATCTCTTTTCCTCTCTCGTTTATTAGATACTCATATAATATCATTATTTATACTAAGTATATATATTACTTTTAATAATTTATAATGTTTTAGATAATAGATTTAAAGTCATATTACACTTATATTTAGTATAGTACTAGATAGTATATATTAATAGAGAGTAAGCGACAAGCAATTATAATACGTATATATTTAATAGACATATATACACTATATTACCTTCTACTTTCTATCTCTGCTTATACTTAAATTTTGCGATTTAAGTCTTACGATTTAAGTATTACGAATTACGAATACTCTCACTTTAAGCTTTAAGATTACCGATTTAAGCATTTCGATTTACGTCTAAATAGCCTCTAAAAAATCTACGTTTATCGATTTACGATTTACGATTTACGATTTAGCTCTAAAGGGCTATATACTTAAAAATCTAAGCTTTACGATTTACGATTTACGATTTGCGATTTGCTATTTGCGATTTAGTCAATCCGACTTTTTGGTGCATTCAGGATGCCGTAGCTAAGTTATCACTATCACCTTCAACGTCATCTCTCGATGTTCGCCTCTAACTCTACTCTAAATTCGCTTCGAGTTTTAAATTCTTTTTTTCTAAACTTTTTTAAACCTACACTCTTTTAGTAATTCGAATCAGATACAAATCAGTACGCTCTTAAAGTGAGCTCTTAATTGAGTTATCACTGCTAATTACAACTAAACGACTTCCGACTCTACTCTAAATTCGCCTCCGACTCTGTTTTAAACTTTTAAACTTTGAACTTTGAACTTTTTCCAACCTACTAGACAGGATCGGACTACACTCTTTTAGCGAACGCTTGCTTTTGATATTAAGAGATTACAAAGTCTCTTTATAAGTATCTACGGTTACGATTCAAGACTGACATCTCGTCTCGCTTATAACAAATTATAATAAACAAAGCATCTACGAACTCAGGTCAGCTATAATTCAGACTCTAACTAACTTACGACAATAAAACAATATAACACTTATACTATCTCGATTCGACTCTAAACTATAAGAGAGAGAAGACTCGGGACGAGTCTTTTTTAAGAGAGAGGGATATAATAGTATACTATCATCCTAGATAGCTGAGAGTACCTACTACATATAAGGTTTCGGCAGTTATTATCTTATATTATCTATTTTAGGAAGGTTACGTAGGTTTAGGCTTTTGTATTAGCCGACGTATAACGTTAGTCGGTTTCGTACCTCTTATATATTAGCATCGTTTAGAGCTGTCTTCGCTCTTTACCTTTAGTTTTCGCGTTAATAACCACGAATAGACTACTTCTCTACTCTACTCCTGCCTTGTTATTACAAATATAGCTTAATACCTTATTTAAAAGAGCTTTATATTTATATAGATCTCTTAAGAAAGGTTTTTATAATCTTTTATATAAATAATATATAGATAATATACTATTAAGATAACGTATCTTTAGTAAGAGTTATAATAGATAAACTAAAGCTTTTATATAAATTATACTTGCTTAGTAATATAGAATAGTATCTTAGAATAAAAGTATAATAGCACGAAATATATATAACTATAGTAGAGGCATATAGGAGTACGTATAGTAGAATAACGTATATAGATACTAGGTACTAATACGGAAGAAAACAATAACTGTCTCTCTTCTATACTAAATATAAACATCTATATATAAGAGTTTAGAAGCTTCTAAGTTCTAATAATAATAATAACTAAGCCTTATCTAATATAGCTAATACTAAATAATAAGAGCTAAAAAGCTAAATATATAACCTTTGATTCTTTAGAAAGCTAAATATATAATATCTAAACCTTAATCTCTTCTATATATAAATATTAGATATTAATACCTTTAGTACTTCGCTTATATAAGTATTAGTTATTTATAATCTTAGCTCTAGAGGTATTAGAGGTATTAGTACTACTTAGAGATATTAGTAGTTTTATAAATACTAATAATTCTAGATAGTACTATTATATAATAATCTAGCTATTATATAATAATCTAGGATAGTATATTATTATATCCTCTCTTCTTTAAAAAGACTTATTCTAAGTCTTCAGTTATCGATTAATATAGTATTAGGTTAATTAGAGTATTATTTATCTCTTTATTATAAAGAATATAATTTATCTACTATTATAGTATCTAGTAGTTAGAGTAGGGTTAGTAGCTAGTAATATTATTATTTAAGAGCTAATTATTCTTTATTTACTACTATATATTATATAATAATAGAATATAAACAAAAGAGAAGCTAATAATTAGCTAGTAAGTAGAAAGTAGTACGCTATTATAGAGTTATTATGTTCTTACTATTATTATATATTATAATAGTAATTATTAAGTAATAAATAATAATTATAAAGTAATAGCTATTATTATAAGTAGTATATTAGTAG
>LLCB01000408.1:0-42868 GCA_001414345.1 Hymenoscyphus infarciens
GTAGATAGTCTACTAATAAGATATCTAAATATATATATATTTAGAATCTATTCTTCTTCCTTTATTAGTAGACTATCTACTAATAAGATACTTAAGTCTATATAAATATATAGTCTTTACTTCTCTTACTCTACTAGTAGATAGTCTACTTATAAGAGATCTAAGTATATTTATATATAGTATTTATTCTTCTATCTTTATTACTAGATAGTTAACTAATAAGATATCTATATATATATATATATATTTAATAATATTCTTCTACTCTTATTAGTAGACTATCTACTAATAAGATACTTAAGTCTATATAAGTATATAGTCTTTACTTCTTATACTCTATTAGTAGATAGTCTACTTATAAGAGATCTAAGTATAATTATATATAGTATTTATTCTTTTGTAATTTATTAGTAGATAGTCTACTATTAAGATACTTAAATATATATAAATATATAGTCTTTACTTCTTTTACTCTATTAGTATATCGTCTACTAATAAGATATCTAAATAGATATATATTCAGTAGTATTCTTCTTACTCTATTTATAGACAGTCTACTAATAGGATATCTAGATATATATATATTTAGTATTATCCTCCTACTCTTATTAGTAGACTGTCTACTAATAATATTCTTAAATATATATAAATATATAGTCTTTACTTCTTATATTATATTAGTAGATAGTCTACTAATAAGATATCTAAATATATATATATTTAGTCTATTAGTAGATAGCTTACTTATAACCTATATATTCTACCTAGTAGCTAGTCTATTAATAAAGGACTACGATTAAGCAATAGCGCTTTAAGTACGGCTATACGTATTATACTAGCTATTATAGTAAAGAGCTTATCTCTTTAATAGACTATTATATATATATACTATGCTTTTAAAAGAGGTATAATAGATAGTAATTAGATATACTAGAAGTAAAAGTAATATAAAGTTTAGAATATATTCTAGGTTTAATAAACCGTTATAATATAGAGATTATACTAGATATATATAGAATAACTACTAAGAGTTATAGTAGCTAACTGTCTACTACTCTTAGATTTACTATAATTACTTCTATTTAAAGTATAAAAGCTAGATAATATATATACCTCTACTTTAAACTATTATATAAAGAATAATAATTAATTAATTTAATTATAAAACTAATTAAAAGTCACGTTTTAAACGTAACTATCGTGAATTACTAAGTAATAGACGTGGCGTAGTTACTAAAGCTGTTATAGCAGGGTTTCCCCTACTTAAGGGCTTGTCACGTTGCTATGACAGCACCTCAAAAGGGGTAGGACAGGGGTAGATTTGGCATGCCAGAGGTGTGCTGCAAAGAGGTAGATATATATATCTACCACGAACACCACGAAGTGCAACAAAACGCCTAATTAGGTCAAAAACACGTGAGTGCCAGGGATGGGTGGACTTCTTTGAAAGAAGAGTAATGGAAGAAAAGTGGAACATGAGGGGGTTGTAAGAGAGTGATTCACGAGCGGGAGTTTGTATGATTAGAAGTTTGTTTGATTCACGAGGTTGGATCTGGAGTGGATTTCTACCACTAAGTGCATATCTGCAATCTTTCTTTATCTACCTTAAAACTTATTTGTCCTAACTTTCTTGTAAAATCAGATGCAATTTCTCAAACTCTCAACATTTTCGGCAGTTATTCTCTTGGTATATATCTGACAAGTCTCTTAAAAAGGTAAAACAACCACACTGTGATACGGGGTGGACTTTACTAAGACACCTCGAGTTTTCCCATTTTCCTACCTACTCTAACCCTTGACATGAAATACCTTGGATCTCCAGCAATAAGCAAAATTTTAGCCTGTATCTCTTTAGATATTATCGACAACTGAGCTGTCGAAGTTAATTGACAGCAAAACAATTTTCGAAAGTAAATATTCCACCCAAAAACCCTTTTTTCTATAGCCCAAACGACGTCGGAAAATCAACCAACTTCAAATCACACAAGGGAAAGGTCTACATTTCAAACAAACATACAGGACATATCCTCTATCGGGTCACAAGACGTATCAAACAAGCAAGCCAGAAATGCTCCAAAGCATGGTCGAACGTCTTGGAAGGAATATAAACGAGATTCTTACTCCCACCACAAGTTTTCC
Source organism: Hymenoscyphus infarciens (assembly GCA_001414345.1). Taxonomy (NCBI): domain Eukaryota; kingdom Fungi; phylum Ascomycota; class Leotiomycetes; order Helotiales; family Helotiaceae; genus Hymenoscyphus; species Hymenoscyphus infarciens. Next base: position 2,140 of record LLCB01000408.1, read on the forward strand.
CCACTATTGGGAAAAGAGCAATAATATAAGAAATTGTTCTAGAGAAACATAAAACCAACAGAAGGTCCGTTCCCCACCACCCATTTCGTTCTATTGCTTCGTCTTACCCGCCTTCTCCAAATTCTGAAATGCAAACATGAAAGACGTCAAATATCATAAATTCACAAGCTCTACTCTCTCTTTCGGCCTGATAAAAGTAGCGAAGAAGCTTCATAAAGACCGCTTCGACCACGATCAAACTTGAATCAGCAGTATGCACATTTCTAGCACGCCTAGAGTCTATCTCATAACCGAGGACATGCAGGAATATCTCTCGAGACGCCGTCTCTTTTCTGAAGTTACACGTCTAAGAGAAAGTTATTAATCCTACAGTACGGGACCAAAAGAAAAGTTCTCTCGACTTTATAAACAAGTAAAGAAAACAGAAAGAAATAGAAACGCGCAGAGTTCGCAAATAGTCAAAACAAGAATAAGTACTCTAAACAAGGGAAGTAAGCGAGAAATAACGATGCAACAGTGTGATTATTTTCGACAGTAGTACTACCCTCCAGCAAAATTTCCCTTTATCTTAAAGCATATCAGGCAGTGGAACGCCCGCGTAAAGTCTTCACAGCGCCTTGTCACTTCTAGGCCTCCGTCCCGTGGTATACCGCTTCCTTATACATCATCTGAACTTCCCCACACATGATCCATCAATAATAACGTTTGTTTTCGAACTTCTGTGGCGAATTGAAAACCCCAGATTGCAAGATATATATATACTGCGAGAAAAGGCGGGGACCCGAGTGATACTTAGCGCTTCGGGAAAAAGCAAGTAGAAAATGAAGATCTGAATAGTAAAGGGAAGAAAAAGAATGAGACAAATAGTTCTTACCAGCTTTCTCCGACACTTCAGAACAGTAGAAAAGAACCACCATCTTCCCGCCCCTACTTTCTTATCGTCTGTTTAGACGATGGACTCTTACATCTCTCAACTTATCAATCAATCTCTCCACCTTCCTGCCCATCTGAAAAAGCAATACCCCTCGGAAATTCGTAAATTCGTAAACTCGTAATCTCGTAAACTCTCACCTCCTCGTAGCCATGTACCACTACCGTGTCCATTTTATTCCCTATGCGGCAGTGGATTGATGCGCTGTACGAGTAACCTGTCGGGTACATTTCCCGGTCCACCACTGCAGGTACCAAGCCGGGTTGTCGGGGATTTGAAGACATCTTTTCTGGAGTTGCTGATGATTCTCTCATTTCGGATCGAATAGTAGGTATTTTTCAGTTCGAGACCCAGCTGTTATCTTTCCCTTTTCAACGAGAGTCAGATTTATAGACCAAGCCGGCGTAATTGGAGATCATTTAATGGCCGAGAAAGAAAGAAGGGGATTTCATGTCGCCAAAAAAGAAAACTCATCATGCAATCATCCTCTAGTATGCCATAAATATAACCTCGCAACCCCAAGATACTTCGCAGCCTCGCGGTGAACAATAAAAGCGACAGTAAAGCCTTCGATATTTCTCGTCGTTCTAACTTCCTAGGACAATTAAAGCGAACTGTGTAGGATAAACTGAAACTGTTCTAACATGAAATATTCTAGTAAGTTGGAACAACGAGCTAGGTAACGAACCTGTTGTTTACTCCATCGCGAGCTTCCCACTCCCAACGGAAGAACACATTCGACAACAAGGAAAACCCAGACAACTCCCACTTGGCACGCGACACCAACTTCCTCCAACATACCCAGGAAGATTTTCCATTGGACTGGCAGTAAAAACCCCCCCAGAAACCCTCACGCGGTGGGTCGAACAAACACCTAGTGGCTTTTTTTTGTTTGAACGACCGCCCAGGTGTCTCCAGGCTCACCTGCCGGGAAGCACGGCCAGTTCCCACTGCCAACCTCGATTTCTCGCAAGGCTACGGGGAGGTGAAACGACAAGAGCCTTTTAGAAATTCTGCGTACGGGGTTTTTACTCCCTCTTCTCCATCTCATATATCTTCCTATCATGTTTCAACCTCTTATCTCTCAGCTATCTAGCTATCTGGCTATCTACTTACACTTCTATAATTATTCTAACTCCTTTAGAATAATAAACATATTAAAATCTTAATTATTTAAGCCTTTTAGGATAATCTAATCGATTTTTTAAGTCTTCGATAAACAATAGAAGGAGTAGTAGAGAGTTAGTTAACTATTCGCTAGTCACGAATTCCTGCATCCCCTGGTGCATAGCTCCAACGACTCACCTCAAATCAACCTATCAAAACACCCCGAAGAGCCACGCCTCTGCATGCTGCCACGGCCAAGGTGCTTCTCCCGTAATGTAGAGTGCTCTACAAGTACTCGAGAGAAGAGATGTGTGAGATGGAGATGGTGAGATGCGATCGATGCCCGGCTTCAGGCCTGCTACATTGAGACAGCCAAGAGCTCTCTGCACGACTTCATGCAATGTTGCGTCTTGGGCTTACATCTCGTAAACAGGCCAAGAATAAAACCGAAGGACAAAAAACGGAAATGATGCAAACAAAAACCTACGGAATTTAAATCATCTCAACTGTAAGACGAAACCTGTTGAAACGCTCTTCTTGGCACCGAAGTGAGAATTGGCATCGGCAGCTGGGTTTATGAACTGTTACGACGCGTAGGTTGAGGGCCAGGGGGGTATGGCGAGGCTGTGAGATAGTGTTCTAGGCTACCTAGGTAGAGTTGGGATTATGCTACACCTAGACGAAGCCCCTCCCTCCCCTGTCTCGAAGGATTCTATGTAGACAACCTAGCTTATTATCTTAAATTTCCAGGGTAATATAAGCCTAAGAACTTAGAACGATTCGATATTAACTAGTATAAGAGGTGATTACCTAAGACCTATGAAGAGTTTATCTTAATATAAAGAATAAAAGAGGTATTAGAGTATACTATATAAAACTCTACTTTTCTAATAAATATATAAATTCTTATTAATTCTAAAGATAGAGTATATCTATTATTAAATTTAATATTAAATTTACTTTTAGTTTACTTATTAATTATACTCTATATTTAACTTTTATACTACTCTAGTAATAATTATTATATTAAAGAAATAATCTTTTATATACTTTTTAGCTATTATTATAAACACTTCTTTTATAAATTCATATATAATTTTAGAAGTATTTAGTAATAGTAGAATATATCTATTTATAGCGTAGTTTTATACTAAGTTTATTAAAGTTATAATAAGAATTATTTAGTATTTAAATTATTAATAAGTTTTATAAAAGTAATATTATAGATAGTAGAAGAAATTATACTCTATAAAGAGAAGTCTACTAGTAATATCTAGTTTACTTTTATATAAGTATATTTATAATAGAAATATAGAAAGTAACTAAGTATCTAATCTAGACGTATACTAATTAGTAGTAGTATAACTTATAGTTATAAAAGTGATATAAAAAGAGTTATATTATTATTTATATCTATTAAGTAAAGCTAGCTATAGTATCTATCTAAATAGTTCTTAAGTAAGAAAGTTATATATTTCTTTATATACTAACTCGAGTAGTTATTTACTCTTAAATATACTAATATAATAAAAGTATCTTTAAACTAACTATTTAGATAAATAATATCTTCTATATTATTTATAAAAATATAAAAAAGTTAAAAGTAATATTCTAGCTCTAGATCTTATAACTCTTACTAGATTCTAAAAGTAGAATTATATATTATATCTCTTCTCTTAATAAAAATTAGAAAGTAGCTATAAAGTAGCTATTATAAATTCAAGTAAAACTCTTTAAAACTTTCTAGAATAATTATAAGTATAATTATATAAACTATTTAGAAATAATTTAAAAGTATTTTAAGTACTTAGAATAATTCAGAGAAAGCACTCTAGTATAATAAGAGCTAGGTAGAGAACCTGAATAAGTAATTTATACTTACTTTATAATATCTCTCTTTAAGTATCTTATGAAAAACCACCGCGCTACTATTATAACCATAAGCAAGACTTCTTTGGACGGAAATCTAGGTACTTATTTAACAAATCCGCGGAAAATTTATAGACCAACCGCAAGCTAGCAAGATGCAAGAGAAACCTTTTCGCTTTTTTCAATTTCTCAATTTCTCAACTTCCCAAATGTCTCATCTGGCAGCTCATTTACACTTTCAAATCCTTAATCTTCTCAGTCGCATCCGCCGCAGGTGCAGGTGCAGCAGCTGCTGCCGCAGCCTTCTTCTCCTTCTTCCCCTTCCCCTGATCCGGCTTCCCCCAAGTAGTAGAGGTAGAATTCTTAGGTAACTCCTTGGTAAAAGCGATGAAATCTGGTGCACCAGGGAGGTACTTTCTCAAAGGCTCTGGAACATTGAATCCCTACATCTGTCAGTCAGTACCTAAATCTCCCTTTCACGCACAAGTCGCGAAAACATACCTCCTCAGTCTGGAAGTTCTCCAAAAGACAGCACAGAGCACGTTCCGTAGCACAAAGCGTCGAGTTAAGCGCGTGAACATATTTCTTTCGAATCTCCGTCTGCAATTTAGCGCCGTATCGGATCTCGAGAGAACGGGATTGGTAGTCGGTGCAATTCGAGCAGGAGACTAGTTCTTTGTACTCGCCTTGGAAGGGGAACCATGCTTCGAGGTCGAATTTCTTTGCTGCTGCGTTGTTGAGGGCCCCGGAGACGATGGCTACAACTCGGTAGGGGACGCCTAGGGATTTGTAGAAGTCTTCCGAGACGCTGATCATGGAGTCGAAGGCTTCCCATGATTTCTCGGGGTCGGTGAGGACGAATTGTTCAATCTAGAAGATGGTCAGCGACTGGGTAGACAGTGGAAGGAGAATACGCACCTTTTCAAATTGATGAACACGGAAGATTCCCCAAGCATCCTTACCAGCAGAACCAGCCTCTCTTCGGTAGCAAGAACTAAATCCAGCATACTTGATTGGCAAATCCTTAGCTACCAACCACTCATCCGCATGGAAGGCCGAAATGGGTTGTTCAGAAGTAGCAATAAGATACTTGTCATTCTGAGCATCACCATCAATAACCTTGTATAACTCCTCGTCGAATTGCTCGAGTTGGGCCGTCTTCGCCATGTATTCCTTCAACATGAATTGTGGTGTCTGCAATGGTGTATATCCCTTGGCATCCAAGAACTCCAGACCGTAATTGATTAATGCTTGGTTCAGAAAGACACCCCATTTTCGTAGGAAGTAACCTCGGTGTCCAACAACTTTTGCGCCTCGTACTGGGTCGTAACCGTCCAATCTTGAGAGAACTTCGTGGTGTGAAAGACATTCCCGTTTCTCGACCTTGACGCCTTCTGGTGCCCACTCTCGTTGCAGCGCATTGAAGTCCTATTCTTTATTTAGTTATGCGTCATATGGGACCCCCGCCAAATTCTTCCTGCTTACCTCGTCGTTGTGTATTGGTACTGAATCGTGAACAAAGTTGCCAATGGTTCTCAGTTTATTCTTCAAGAGTTTATCCTTCTCAATCGCTGACTCGTTCAGGGCCTTCTTTTCCTTTTCCAACTCAGCTTTCTGTGCTAATAAATCGTCCGCATTCTCCTTGGCCTTCTTCTTGGTACCGATTTGTTTTTGTGTATCGTTGATCTTGGTGTTGATCTGCGAAACGCTGTATTGCGCTGCACAAGTTTAAGATTAGCATGGGCAGACGACATAGTACTGTAGACTCGACTCACTCTTTCGGTGATCCTCGTAGAGCGCAATTACTTCGTCGACCGCTTCCTCTGGGGCATGTCGACGTCTCTGTGACTCCTTGATCTTCTCGGGATTTCCGCCCTTCTCGACGATGAAGTCGAAAATGTCGAGCATTTTTGGGTAGAGATACACTCTGCGAAGAGTGCGGAGGAAAAGGATCGGTGTGGTGTTGACTGCGAAGGGGTGGTGACTCAAGGCGCGTGTAAGGTAGGAATTGTTCACCTCGTTTTGATGGTGGTGGGGGTTTATCGAGACAGGGGCCCGCCCGGATTAGCAGTCGCGGGGTCATCACGTGATATCTTCCATGTCCAGTTTTGAGATTGCAATAGCCAAGTTGTATTGCTCACAAAGTGTATCATGCCCTTTAAATTAGACGCCCAATGTAAATCAGGCCTTCTCCCAACGCCAGTATGGAAGCTTGCCAAGTTGCCGACCAAAAAATGCCAATCGTAAAACAAAACACACCACCAGCGGCTCACTCACCACCAACCGTCTCATCTCAACGACCTTGAACCCAATGCTCGACTTCTTCTATTCACATAATCAAGCACTTGTTTCCTCCCGTTGGCTCATTGGGATTCTGCGACTTCTCAACTTGTCCTACCATCAACTCAAAAGCTTTGGTGACATTCTCGTCGTAACGGGCGCTGGCTTCCGTCCACGCACAGTTGAGAGACTCGGCGAGTTCCTTTCCTTCTTCCGGACTGACTTGACGTTGCTCTGGTCTCAGATCACTCTTGTTGCCTACCATGACAATTGGAACCCATTCCGAGCCCTGGATGTATCGAGTCAGCAATCGGAAGGCTCAGTGAGTTGGGTGATACGTCTCACGAGGTGGTTGAGGATTTTATCTCGGATGACCTGAATCATCTCGAAAGACTGAACCGAGGCGACGGAGTAGACCAACATATAGCCATGGATGCCGATGAAATGCTTGGAATTCAGAATGCTGTACTCGTCCTATTCAGATAGTCATAGTCAGCGTGGGATGTCCGCGTTGTCGTCGGAAATGATGAGGAGAAGAAGATGAGGAGAAGAAGATGAGGAGAAGAATATAAGGTATCCCGCGGAGTTTGATGGTGGTGCCATGTGATTCGGGGGTGCTTCGTCAAAAAAGGGATGGACGGGGAGCTAGACTGGAATGGAATAAAAGAGTCCTACCTGCCCCGCCGTGTCGATGATTTCCGTGGCATAGTCCTGGCCCTTGTGCTTGATGACCTTGCTAAAGGTATTCTCAATCGTCGGGTAGTAGCTTTCTACGAAATGGCCATCGACGAATCGGACGGTGAGTGAGGATTTCCCTACCGATGGAATTAGAGGCAGCGTTCGTCATGAACATGCGACCGACCGCCACACTTTCCTACGTCTGGTTACGTTACCAGAAGCGCGTCAACTCACCAACTGATCGACTTCCAACAATGGCAATCTTGCGTTGCTTAGCAGGAGCCGGCATGACGGGACGGGCGACGATTTCTCGAGATTTCCGAGGAAAGGTCCTATGAGAATAGGGATCCTGTGTTGAAGGAGTTGTTGGTTGACGGGAAACTGGCTTGCAATTGGGACGGGCTAGACTATCAAAATGCTACCAACTACCTAGTACCTACCCTGAGTTCGGAACTACGTCGGGGTGCAGGCGAATCACGTGTGGGGGCGAGATAAGGCTAATAGAGATTCTCTTTAAGAGTATCTAATAATACCTCAATAGGTAATGGGTATTAGTTTCTCTACTATAATTAAGATAGATTAGCTTTATCTTATATCTAAGTTAGCTCTATCTTTTAAAAATTAATTATTTAATAAATAATAAATTAAAAATAATATATTTTCTTCTCTAGTATTATCTATTAGATATAAAGTAGTTTAGCTATAAAATATCTATATAGCTTATAGATAAAAGAGAAAGATAGAGAGAGCGTAAGAACTAACTTAGTCTAAGTAAAAAAGATAAAGAAAGAAGGTCTAAGACTACTAAACTAGATATAGCCTGTCATATGTATCGTCTAGATATCTAGCTATCGAGCCAATAGCTCTCCTCGGTGCTGCCTACACCTTCTTCTAGGTCTAGGCTAGAAGCCAAGCGCATTCACCAAATCCCAATCGGTCCTCCACAAGTCAGACTTCGTAGGCCAGCAACCCCTGACCATTGAGGTCAGCCTTGCGCTCTGGTCCCCGACTAGGCCCTGCCCTTGACCTATTCAACAACTTTTTATTTTATTTTAAATATCTCCCACTTTCCTCCACCGTCAACCCTCAAAACTCCTTCGCAAACCATCGTGACTTACCAACCGACAATCGCATCGCCACCCCCCTCATCTGCAACATACAGCTATTCCCTCGCCGCAACCTTTTGGTTGAGGTCGAGAAAGAGACGACAATTAAAAGGGTAGAGTCATTTAGTCATTCAGTCATTCAGGACACAGCTCGGGCCAAGAACGCCCATCGCCGACCTTGCCGATCGCGCTGCGCTGCTGCGCTGCCCTGCACCACCTCCCGTCACCTCACCTCACCTGCAGAACCACCTTTGGTGCTTCTGCGATGCTTTCAACCTTTCCAACTGGCGAGCGTCAAAAGACTGCCACTTGTAAGTATATCCACACTCGCCACTTTCCTTCTCTTGATTGCGAAAACTTCTCCAGAACCACCACAACTAACGAGTCATCTTTCAAAAAGTCCGCAGTCAATCCGGGCAAACTCAGCATTCCGACATTGCGAAAGCCGTTCTGAGCACTCGCTCAGTGGCAAGAATGGCGACCCACAATCCCAATCCCAATCCCAATCCCACTCCCACTCCCACTCCAGCTCCTCTTGATTTAAACGGCAATGAGGAGGTACATTTCAAGAAACCTCTTCCTTTCTCTCTGCCAAAACCCGCCATCACGGACGACAACCACCTTGCGCCTCCAAGATCATTAGGACACGCCTTGAAATCAGTTGGAATGATCAGTTCGGGTCTGCAGAATGGCGTAGGCCATCCTTTGAGTGATACTCCTATGCCCAGTGCACCATCTACGGCTCCTAGTAGCCCACGATTGTAAGTAGAATCTTTATTTCTATACTTCAATTCGTCACGCAACTTCTATCCGCAAGCTTTCCACTCGTTCTAGCTACCCCTCAGCTTTGCGCTCCACAGTAAATAGAAAACTAATGTTTCAATAGATACCCCGTCCGCCAAAACTCGGGAACTGCGACTCCACGAGTACGACCCCCAGCTACAACCCTCAACATTCCCGGCCTCACGAGATCTCGAGTATCACCCGATGGCAAGATTGCACAAAGAGATGTCGGCGCAAAGTTGGTGGTGATTATGGTTGGACTTCCAGCTCGGGGAAAGTCATATATTACAAAGAAGATTCAACGTTACCTTTCATGGCAACAACACGAGACCCGGATTTTCAATGTTGGAAATCGAAGACGTGTTGCAGCAGGAGCTCAAGGACCCAATGGAACTCCATTACCCTCTCCCCCGGGCTCTCCAGCAAGAGTCAATTCCACAACTTCGATTGCAGCAGTCATGGATGCACCAAGGCAAGCTGCACATATTCTTCTCAATGGCATCGACCCAAATCAAGAACACCCCGACTTGTTTAGACTTCCTAGTGCGGAGACGATGGATCAATCTGCTAAATTCTTTGACCCAAAGAATGAAAAGGCAGCTCAACTACGTGAGCAGGTAGCAATCTCAACATTGGATGAAGTTTTGGATTTTCTCCTCAACCAGGGTGGATCGGTTGGCATTTTGGATGCCACTAACAGCACAGTCGAGCGTCGTCAAGTACTTTTCGACCGTGTCAAGGAGCGAGAGCCTAAACTCGGCATTTTGTTCATCGAGAGTGTTTGTGAGGATAACAAGGCAAGCAAACAACTGCTAAACTCTCTCTTTTCTCCTCGCTAATTATTGAATAGCTTCTGGAGGCCAATATGCGCCTGAAGCTTCGAGGGCCCGACTATAAAGACAAGGACCCAGAAAGCTCCCTCGCAGATTTTAAGAAGCGAGTGGCAGCTTATGAAAGTGCATATGTTCCTCTCGGCAAGTATGAAGAGGACCGAAATATGCAATATATCAAGATGATCGATGTTGGACGAAAGGTTGTCCATCACCAACTTCAAGGTTTCCTCACCAGCGGGATTGCATCCTACCTCTCAACCTTCAACCTTTCCCCGAGACAAATCTGGATTACACGACACGGTCAATCAATGGATAACTATTGCGGCAAACTGGGTGGTGATTCGGATCTTACCATCGAAGGACGTAACTACGGAACTGTCCTTTACAACTTTATCACCAAGAAGAAGACGGAATGGGAAGTAGATCAAAAGACTCGTCTCATCGCTGCCAATGAGACCGAGTATCCCAAGCCAGGAGATCGAACTCCGCCTTATCCTGAATTGCTCGGCGACTTGGATTCCAAGAACTTTTGTGTCTGGACCTCGATGTTGCAACGAAGCATCAGCACTGCACAAGACTTTGAGGATGATGAGCAGTATGATGTGAAAAACTGGGAAATGCTCAACGAGATTCATGCTGGTAAATTCGAGGGTATGACATATGAATCCATCCGAGAGCAGTTCCCTGAGGAGTACGCCAAGCGAGCAAAGGACAAGCTCAATTACATCTACCCAGGAGTTGGCGGCGAAGGTTACCTTCAAGTCATCAGCCGACTTCGAGACATGGTTAGAGAATTGGAGCGTATCAAGGACCATGTTCTCATTGTTGGACACCGCTCTGTTGCACGCGTTCTTATGGCCTACTTTATGGACCTTTCCCGAGACGACATTGCAGACCTGGATGTCCCTCTTGGTCTTCTCTTTTCCATTGAACCAAAGCCTTATGGTATTGATTTCCACGCTTATCGATACAACGAGGAGGAATTCTGGTTTGATGAGTTGATTGACTACAAGCCTCAAAAAGAGGTTGTCAAGGGCAATTAAATTTCAACACCTTTTTTCTTTCCGACGGAAAATCCTCCACTCACTCACTCCTCGTCGAATTTTGCCGGCCAACAAAATTCGCAACTTAATATCTAATTGAGCTTCTTAGAGCTTCATCGACAACATCTATCCGCAGTTCACGACTACGAACGTCTGCTGCCCACTCATCTCACAATTACTTATAATACTTGCAGCTACCACATCACGATGACGGTACCACTTCTCACAAAGGATTTTCATTTCGATCGACCTAGATCCGACAACGATTTGACCTCTTTCACGGTACATACAACGATGATTCGTTCTCGCGGGCCTTCTTCTGTAATGACCAAAAGTTTGTTCTTTCGATTTGATTTTTCCCCCCGGACCCGAAAATCTTTTTCTTGCGCGTCCCGGGACCACCTTCGCTGATTGTTTTTTGTTGGCGAGCGGAAGTCGAAAACTACTTCAACCTTTGTCTTTATAGAACGTGTCTTTGGAGAAGAATTCTCTTGTTTTTTCTTGGTTTATCTTTTTTCTTTTCTTCTTTCGGCGTGGGGAACACACGGGCGGCGTTTTTGGGGCTCGTTCATTTCTGTGGGAGTTTTGGGAGGGACAAAGATTCATTTGCATAGCGAGGGTGGGCGGGCATAAATCTAGGGTTTGTCTCTTCGGTCTGGTGCCGGTTTTTCTGTACAAATATTTTACTTACTTCTGGTGGTATGGGTTGGGGCATTTGGCGCGTTCTTTTTTTATTTGGTTTGGGTACAGGGAGGAATTTTGGGGATGAGTTCTTCTTGTGCGTATACCCAGATTTTGATGCGCTTTGTATGTTTTCATGCCGGTATGATGGCTGGTGAGCGAGCGAATGAGGGCAGAATAACAAGAATTGGCTGTTTGGTGTTTGTAGAATAGGTAGAGGGGAGCTTGAGCTTGCCAGTATCTTGACCTCGCACTGGATTAGAGAGATGATGAATACTACCTACCAGCGTAATTGCATGACATGGCTTTGGTATACACTTGAAGTGATGTGAATTTTCGTCTTTATTGTTTAGAGAGCTGTGATGATATCAGATTTCGTTGGATTTTCAGGGATTATCGTGAGATGGTACTAGTATGGTGAAGAAATTGACAACGTCACTGCCCCACATGGACGTGATTAGGTATGATGCCGAGGACCCTTGTTTATGATCTTGGGAGGAACCTCGAAAAAGCAAACAAACTGGCGAAAGGCACAGGTGAACTCCCTCGAACGAAGACCACTATTTGTACGACAAGTTACCGGTACTTGAGAAGCCAGGCCGACTAGTCATACCAAGCGAGAGACTCTCTAGCCTTGCGACTTGGGTGAATCTACAGTAGGGGGTGTAGATGTTTTGATAGGGAGGGGAGAGCTTTATGCGCGGCTCCTGTTTTGGGACTTCACCACTGCTGCAGCTGCTTGTTGTAAGTTTTTTTTTTTATGTTTCCTGTTTTTTTTGGAGTTGGTTTGTGGTTTGATTTGATTTGCGCATTCATTTGGTAATTGTCTTTGATTTGCGCATTCATTTGGTATTTTTGCGAAGCTTGGGGGGAGGCTTTTGACGTTTGCGGACGGGACGAGGCTGGTGAATGAGAACAAAGATCCCACTTACCCCGAGTACATTGTCTTGCGGATCTGGAACGAACGCGAATTGGAATTGGGAAAGCGAGTGACTGACGAGGCATAGAAGACACGGATTACGAAGGTTCTTGCGATTTTTAGATACGGATACGCCTGTTGCGCTCGGGGAGGATATACCTTGAGGTTTGACGGAAGAGGGAGGAGAGATTCTTTGGGGCTTCTTTGGTGGAGGGCATACAAGGGATACGGCGCCAGCGAAAGATTATCAGTACAAAGACATACTGCGATTGCGAATTCCACAACTCCTGCGACCCCAATATCCCTCGATTTCTCACATACAAGTCGAATTCAACAACGAACCACCGGCAGACTTTACCACATACACATAGGCCATAGACACACACACACAAGGGGATACCATTGGCAAAAAAGAACCGCAACAATGTCCTCAAGTACCAACAAGAAACGCAAGATGTCGACGGTGGAGAAGGAGCAGAAATACTATGGTGTGAAAGCGGGCCATACGCCGGGAGTTTATGAGACTTGGAAGGAGTGCCAGGAGATGATTACTGGGTTTAAGGGGGCGCAATGTTTGTTCTTCTTTCCTCTCCTATACTCCCTCTATCCTTTTGCCCATAACCCCAGTTCCTTACCCCTCTACTCTCTCTTCCCACTCTCCGGCCACCAAAACTCAATGGTTATATACTAACACAGCAAACCAAAAGACAAATCATTCACCTCCCTAAAAGACGCCCAAGACTTCACGGCCGGCCGCCCCATCTCCGCCTCAAAGGGCGGAAAGAAACCCGCCGAAGACCGCTTTTATGGTGTAGCAGTGGGCCATAAACCAGGTGTGTACTCGGAATGGACCGAGGCGCAGGCGCAGATTCTGGGTGTGAAGGGACCGAAGTATAAGAAATTTGGTACGAGAGAGGAGGCCGAGGAGTTTGTTAGGGGTGGCGGGGCTGGTGGGAGTGTGAGTAAGGAGGGGGGAGATGAGAGAGCGAGCAAAAAGGCGAAGACTGAGAAGGGAGGAAAGGGGAGTAAAGGTGGTTGGGGGAAGGAGGATTTTGTTAAGGTTTGGACGGATGGGAGTTCGAGGGGGAATGGGAAGGTTGGGGCGTTGGCTGGGGTGGGGGTTTGGTTTGGGGAGGGGGATTCTAGGTTCGTACTTGTCTTTTCTCAATTCCCCCTTTTTTCCCACTCATGCTTTCCTCCCCATCTGATCAGTCCTCCCACTAACTCTCCCCCAAAGAAACATATCCGAACCCCTCCCCGGCTCCCCCCAAACAAACCAACGCGCAGAATTAACAGCCATCCTCCGCGCCCTCGAAGTCACACCCCCCACCCAGTCCCTAGAAATCATCTCCGACTCCAACTACGGGATCAACTGCACGACGCTTTGGTATAAGGGGTGGGCGAAGAATGATTGGAAGACGTCCACGGGCACCCCGGTTATGAATAAGGATATTGTTGTTAAGATCCGCAAGCTTGTTGATGAGAGGGATGAGAAGGGGAGTTTGACGAAGATGACGTGGGTTAGGGGGCACGAGGGGGATGTGGGGAATGAGGGGGCGGATGGGCTTGCGGTGGAGGGGAGTAAGATGAGTAGGAAGTAGAGAGATGGATGGGAAGGGTGTATTATTGTGGGTGGGGGATTGTGAGATAGTGGTGTGTAATATGAGTTTTGGTGTTGGGATGGGATTGGGAGTGTGGAGTGTGGGCGTGGGTGTTCTGGACTTTGTCACTTTACCTAAATTTGTTTGTTTTTTTGGGTCAGACTTAGCTTTGCTTTCTTCCTGGCGCAAAAGAATACTTTGCTATGGCATGCTATGTCTGTTCTTGTTGGCGGCACCATTTTAGTGTGGGAAGGGTGAGTCTTCCCTTTCTCCTTCCTTTTCTCTTCTTGCTGCTCTCTCTCTTTCCTTGGTCCGTTCCGTTGGGTGCGTCCTACATATGTTACGAGTTCGAGCCAATTCCAAGTTAAAAAGGCACTTGAAAGTTGCGACCCCATCAACCGACATTTTGAAGATGTCCTTTTCAGATGTCAGCTTCTTTCTTGGAGGGAAGGGAGAAATGTTCAGATGGGGGTTTTTGTTGCTGTCGAGATCTGTCTTATCGTCGAAATTCTTTTCTCACTCGTCATTTCTATGGGAGGAGGTGGGAGGTGGTGTTTGCTGTTTTGAGCTTTATCTCTGCGTCTTTAAACTTGTGGATGGATGATGAGGCTTTGCAACACTAGGATGCTATAGATCAGGCATCGGATCATGTTCTTTGCATAGCCTTAGATTATTTCCTTCACGGTCTCGCGAGATTTATCTATTATCGGGGACAAGGATTCCCATGACTACTTGTTGATCGTTGTGGGTGGTTATTTGTGCCATGTTCGAACGCTAATCGGTTGACATTTTATTATGTCCTCGTAAGTCTGATCTTCAAGTTTACCCTGTATGTTTTACTTCACAGAATCTGAAATAATGTAAACTTTTATTCGAAAAGTCGGGGAGAATTGAGAAATCAAATTCCTGATTCTTTCTGACTATCTCGGGTAAGGAGTTTTATTATTCGAGAAGTTTGGGATAATGGGGGGTAAAAGGGATATACTTAGGAGGCTGAGATCACTGACTTCATTGTATGAAAGGTGCGTTTTTGGCTTGCGCTTTTGTAAAAATTGGGGGGTTTGTGTTGTGTGGGGAATGATTAGAGGATATTTTGAAGGAGGATGTGGGGAACTTAAAAGGTAACTACGAGTTAGAGTTTTTGGTCTATCAGTCAAAAACACAATGAAGGGGCGATTATGTCTTGATGGACTGTGATGTTGGAGCTCGTAGCGGTGCTTTCAGGTCAGATCCTGGAGGAGGGATGGGTGCTCTGAAGACGTTGACTGGGCTGTCGACTTGTTGTATGTTTTTGAGAGAGAGAGAAGGTTGGAAATTTGCGGTTTTTACTGTCGATTTCTGGGGTTCTGGCTAGTACGCTGTTTGTGAACTCTGGAAAGAATGGGCTCTCGAGGTTTTTCATGGTTTGAAAGTGGGTTTCCTTTGCATTTGTAGGTTCCTCTAGGAAGGTAAGATGATATTCTTGTCTAGGGGGTAGGAGCTAAGGGGGCCATCGGCGAGTCGTGGTGTCATTGTCATTCGTAGGCCGTGCATGAAGAGAAGAGAGATCTAAAAGGCAGTTGCTTAGAGCTTGAAAAGAACGGGGGCCGGGGTAGAGTTGTTTGCCGAGGTAAGTTCTTGTGCCATCCCTTTGAAATAAAATTGCTCGTCAAACTCCCTAGTCAAAGAATATGAACTGGGTTTTATCCTTCTGTCCAATTTTTGTCAATTACAACTTCACCCGCTGGACTAGTTTATATACTCTATCGAGAATCTTTCTAAGAAACATTCAAACTGTTCTCGAAGAAGGCACGACCAAAAGCTTCGGGTAAACTAGTGTTCGTGTGGTACGAGCTGAGGGATGATAGATAGGGTGATTGCGAGTAGTTGAAAAGCAGAAATTTTCCTAGAAGCTTTGAGAAGTAAGGAATACGAGAGGGGATTTAATAGACGGTGTGACTACTGTCGAATGTTGTTTTGTTGTCGAGTTCTTTCCTTTCATATTCTGTCATCTCTGGGATATAAATTATGCTCCTCCTTTTTGTTGGTGGCTTGCGGACTTTCCTCTTTGATTTCACTCGTGTTGGCCCACAAGGATACTAATAAGTGCTGGGTAGTGTAAAACTCCTCCGAGTGACGTGCGAGAAGCATGCTCTTTCTAGACTTCTCAATCGATCCTTCTTTTCATTCATCACAAACCTGCTTTTCAGAAGCTTTGAGACAATTAATCCCATTATGCAAAGGGCTTAGGAGAGTGGAAGTCTAGAGTCTGTTGTTGTTACAAGTTCCTGGGACTGTAGCTCATCGAATGGGAAAGTGTTTGGTTCTTGAAATATGATTTGCGTTGAGCTGATTTGGTGTGTTTTCTTCGATTGATGAACTGGCGGAACGTGAATGACAAACTGTTATCCGTATTTTTGCTTGAATGAACATTTCCAGAAGAGTTTCTACTATGTCCCAGAGCTGCTGCAACACCCTTCTAGTGAGACTCATGGAACAATTGAACAGTGCTGATGGAAAAATTTTGCCTACGATCTCGCCAAACCCTGGATAGAATTTAACATGGCCTACTTCAATACTTAGTAAATGCGTACCGCCTGTGGAATCAACCACGTCAAGGACTGCCTACGTCACTACTCTAAGTTATGCAATCCTCGTTATAAAAAGACCCCCTCTCTCCTCCCAATTCAAAAGCAAAAATTTCAATCCTCGTACTATAAGAGAAAAACAATAAAAAAAGAGGAAAGCCATCCTTGCCCACTTCAAATCAAAGCTTCAAGAGTTATATAAGATTTTGCAACCCGAGGAATTCTTTGGCAATGTATGCTTTTGTGGGACAGTAGTATTTTTATTTATAATCTAGTAGGGCATAAGCTAGATCCTACTGGGAAATGTGTAAGTGCAAATCTTATTTTTGTTTTTTTTGTTGTTTTTTTGAGATGCAGTGGAAGCTTAAAACTGAGAATACTAACTGATAGTGGCTGAAAAGTAGCAATGTGAAAGAATCATAGATCAGGCTCTTGGGAAGATTGAGTATGAGTTCTTGTGTGTACAAAAAGTCTATGGGCTTACTGTAGTAACGATGAGCCTTGGGCAGGTATTTTGCCAGAAATGGGTTACTAGTGCAATGTGTAATTGATGACTAGCTCTCCTGATTGTCCTCTGGAAGGGACCTGAGGTGCTCCGGTTCTTGAGATGTTGAAAATTATAATTTATATTTATTTACCTGGGTTTCCAATTACTGCTTTGAGCTTTAGTGGAGGGAGATTAAGAACAATCACCAATAGCGATTTTGAATGGCTTTAAGAAGAATAAAGCTCCAGACTTTTCTTTGTTTCTTTCTAAGTTTTCGGTTGACCGCTCCTCGCAGCTACATCTCCGTTTTCTTACTCTATGTCACAATTTGAACTATTAGCCTGTGAGATACACTCAGAGAGTTGAATTTCATTATTGTATGCCTTAGATTTGGGCCATCAACTGTAGGATGATATTTTGAACTGAAATCACAGCTTCCTACTGACGCTTTTCTTGTTCAGCATGTGCGCCACTATGACAATAAAGTTCGACACAAAGAGACTCGACCTTTGAGGACGAATCTCTTGTTTCTACTCTAACAACAATGTTATTATCGCTCTATACAATTCCACAAGTTTCTCTCTCATACTCAAACCGTCATAGCAACTTCCCTCTTTTAAATAACACTCTCATATACCAAGCACCTAACACCGTATTTCTCATTATAGAAACATGTCACGCGGTGTTCGCTGGAACGATTTCGAAGCAGCCCTTCTATTGTCCGTCTGGCCGCATGAGGGTTATACCTTCGGAAGGATTGCTGAATACATGAACGACTACATAACAAGTCGACGCCTTCAACACCGCCGCCCCGCCGGCCACTATACCGCTGACTGCGTACACCATTACCAAAGCCGGAACAAGCAAAAGTTGTTTGCCGTTTGGGGTCGCGATGGTGGGGTACGCGCGAAACGGTATCTTGAGGCTGTTGATGGCATTCTTGCCGTCATGAGTATAGGAGGTGAGCCTACGGGTCTTATCTCTCAAGACGAGGTGAGTTTTAGTGTTGAGGACTTGGTTGAGGATATAGTTTGAGTCTAAATAACAGTAAGCTGACACTTTTATTGAAAAAAGAACATTCTCCCCATGTAAATCAACCGAAAATTCTCGTCATCCTCCCGCTGGAGATATAATAATAGGTATAAGCATAATAATTCCCCTTTCCCTTCCCTTCATTACGCTTCTAGCAGCGTGGGTTTCCTAAATGTCAATCGTCTCTTCCCAGAATGTGTGCAAAAATAAATTTAAGGACAAGCCCCTAGCGATGAGGAGAGCGAAGTGAGCGCATAATTTCTTTTCTGGGCCCGGGTAATTGACATTGAATAATTTCAGTCTTTCTCTGTTGTCCATGGAAAATTGCTATTTAGCAGAATCAACGGCGTCATGTAAAAACTCTCAACGCCTGAACTATACAAAGCTCTATCCAAAATCCAGTCTTAAAAAACCCTCCTATTGTCAGTGAATTGGCTTTCCCCGCCTCTTGGCACTTTCTGGATATTTTCCTTCAGCCTGGGTGAACTCCGTGTTTTTTTACTTATAAGTATATAATAAGTAACGCTAGTTATAAATGACCTGTTTATTAGATAAAAGAGGGTTAAGTACTACTAGAACACGGTCTATGGTTCTTTTTAGTATTTTATTTAGTATATATTTATTAATTTATTAATAAAGGTTTACTTAGCATATCCTAGCCTAACCTCTAGGCTAGGCTAGGATGGGAAACCAAAAACACTGCCTATTGTCTTCCCCTCTAGGTATCTGTCTATGACCCCCGCAGAAAGGAACTCGGGAAAATCTAATTTTACGGGCCCTTATTGTTCACGTACCTCCGTCCCAGTTAGGATTTTTGTTACACTTCGTAGTCGATAAATTCATCTACTACGCAATATTTTGAACGAAAGGTTGATCACGTGTTGAAATATTTTGGATGTGAGAATTACTTTTCTTCCTTTTCGTTAGTATACAATCTTGTCGTGAGATCTTTGTTTTCCAATATCAAGTGGAACTTACAGAAGCCTGATACTTTCGTAGTCTTGATAACTTCGAGAGTCGCTATTTTAAGCGAATGGTTATACAACTTACTTTTCTGGATAAAATGCTGATTCTGATCATAGATCTCTGTTGAAGATCAAAGTTTTATCTCAAAAGACTTATTTATATGAGAAACTATTATAATAGTGCTTTATTAAGGGTGCCCTCGCTCTGCTTACACTACTAGAGAAAACGCAGTATAAAGGAAATTGATAAGATGCGTAGGTAAAACAATGTAAAACAGTGAAGAAATTTACAGCTAAGTATAGAAACCTATCATCGAAGCAATCCAGTAGTACTCAAAAGAAAGCTCCGTAGTAGGTAGACATCATCTGTAATTCACAAGTATCCAGAAGCCTTGTAAGCAGATTCTACAAAGATTTTCTGGATGGAAAGGTGACAAGTTGCTACCAACCTCTCCATATTCACTATTACACAAAGCCGTCCAGAAACCCACCCATCCAGGTATTCACGTGCCTTGCAGTTTGCTCAACTACCAGAGTTCGCATACTGCCGCCACCAGACTTGGAGATATAAATTTTGTGGGCCCAACTTGATTCCCTCCTCAACACCTCAACTTCTCAACTTTGGACCACTCCACAATCAATCTTCTACTCCAAAACAGAAACACCAACCACACTGTTCTCCACGCGCAGTTCAAGATGCACCTCACCACAGTTGTCTTCTTTATCCTTGGCCTTGCCAGCCTTGTAAGTCTTCCACCTTAGCGCGACTCGATCACGCGTAACACTTCGAAGGTGAGGTCAACTACCTAACAACCCCTTTAGATCATCGCAGGTCCCGTTCAGCTTATTGCGGAAGAAGACCGAAAGTATGGACTTGCCGGTGTTCAACTCACTCCCATCATGGTCGCTCAATTGAAGGAGATGTCTGCAAACCTCACTGGTAGCACTGGTCCTAACAACAACACTCTCAAGGAGCGCAACAAGGTAAACCTCACCTTCAGGCTCAACCTTACAAACAACTGACTGGCTTGTAGTCCGATATCCTCTGTGCCGATCGAATTGGTGCTTATGGTTGGCCATGGGCTGTCACTACCGACATCTGGCAGGCTATCTGGAACATTTTGCAAGCCAGCAACACCTGCTTCATTGGACATAATCAATGTGCCGCAATTGGATGTGTAAAGGGATCTTGCATTGTTCTCTGCAATGATGTAAGCACACTCATTCACTCCTTCTAAGCTCCTCCAAGCTAACATTCATTTCTTTCAGAATGGCTACGATATCGCACCAGACTGCAAGTACCTCTCCAGCTATGCTTCCGAAATCATCGATCGCTGCGACCTTCAACTCCACTGGGGTGGCCAGCACATTATTGGCCAACGATTTGATACCGACCACTACAACATCATTGTCCGTGGATTCTAATCGTCTGGTTCTGGCCATGAAATTTGGTGGGGGTGTAATGGACATATTATTTCGGCACACAATCACGGGGGAATTTCTTCGGGGGGAGCTTGTTGAAACAGTCTGCTTTGCAGTACTTTTCCATTATTGATTTCCGGCTAGAAGTCCTAGACAAGAAGTTCTAGACATGCCTATGTAATCGGGCAGATAATAAGTAAATAAATGCTCTCATAAAACGAAATATGAGTTCTTGCAGTGACACTTGTGATTTATTCCAAAAGGTGAAGTGTTGTTCCTAAGAATCTCGCGACACTTCGAAAGCCAGGTACATCGACCTTGGAATTGCTTTCTCATACTTCCTTGGCCATACCGCCCAATTGACATGTTTGTGTGTTATCGCTTATTCATTACCAGCTAACCAGCATTATTATATTATTGTAGGCAGAAGTTCCAAGGTCCAGTTGTGCTTCAAGAAGAATTTCGTGCTTTAGGTGAATGGCCTGCTTTATCTTTAAGTTTCTTCTTTTTAGTGGGTGGTGTAATTTGGTATTTGGGTGGTTGAGGCTTGAAACTCCTGTGATAGGCGAGATTATTACAGCTAAGCACTTTCCAATCAAAACCCATCATTCCAGAAACTCATTCACACTTTGCACACTGAACATAAAATACAGAGGCATTGGCTTGCAAGAAGCTTTTCAAGCGAGAAGAGCATGAAATAACAACAAGTCAAAATTACTTTGGGCATTCTCTCTCCAGTTGAGCAATGCATTTCGTTGCCTCTAAAACCAAGCAATCATGAATTGAGAGAGGTGCTTGTGCATTGAGGAATTTGTGGTGGGTATCGAATTCTTTTCATTGATGTTCGTCCATACTCTTCTGCCTATATCGCTATATACAAAAACTCCATCCAAGCATCATTCATTGAACATAAATCACGCCCTCACACCAGCAGCATTCCCCATCAACATAGTATTATCAGGCTTGTACTTCTTTGGTAACAAGGTAATATCATACTCCACATCCAAAACAGCACCCTTAGGCTCGTTCTCCACGGGCTTGAAGTTCAACAACAGATCATCCTTGACAGCAGAAACAGTATCAGTCTCCAGATAGGGATCATCATTAGGATACAATTGAGCCGTGACACCAATGTATTCCGGGTGGGTAACCATCACATGGATATGCGCAGGTCGATTTGGATGTCTGCCCATCAGTTCGAGTAAACGTCCGGAAGCACCGGAGGTATCAATAGCATAGTCAGTTGGCTTGAGGCAGTAGAAGTAAAATTTCCCATTCTCATCTGTGCGGAATTTTCCTCGAAGGTTGTGCTTGCTTTGGTGCTCTGGGTCGTGTGCATCGTATTTTCCGTTCGTGCTGGCTTGCCACATGTCGAAGACTGCGTTGGAGATTGGGGCCCCGGATTCGGCGTCTTTAAGTACGCCGTGGAAATAGGTGAGTTGTCCATCCTTTGGCATGTCTTGGACTACACTGGCGCCTAGGTCACGAAATGGAGTGTCAGGTGACCAAAAGGGACCAAGAATGGCAGAGGAGGTGGCGGAGAGTCCCTTTTCGGTGACGATTGTGTGGTTGATTTCATCGACGAGACTAGAGGAATCATTAGCTAGTCCTCAAATCCATGTTTTGATTCCAAAGGTTGATCATGCTTTTGCCAAAGCACGTATGGAATAGTTAGTGAAACCATGGATAAAAAGTGGTACTCACGACTCAACACCCAAAACATCACACACTCTCCAGGCTTCATTTCGATTCTTTCTGTAATCCAGCCCTATCGAGTTGATGTAATTGACACCAATAACCCATTCGTCCTGTGTGAGCTCGACCTCTCGGCAAAAATCGTGTATATGGCTGATCAACGAGCTGAGAATTTCCCGGTGTCTGGGTTGTGTTTCCGGACTCATGAGATCAATCACATGCTTCGTAAAGTTGGGGTCAAATTTGGCGTTGTTGTTTTTGGGTCCTGTCCAACCTTTTGTGCCGTTGGTGGTGCCATTGGTACCGTTGGTAGCCATGATCAAGTTGGTCTTCTCTTGTGTTGGAAGGAAGCTGGGTGTATTTATAAAAGTGTTTGGTGTTGTAGTAGCACTTGAGGGGTTTGTGTTGAGATTGAAGAGTACAAAGGTAAGATCAAATTTACAAGTTCCAAGCGAAGGGGAGAAGGCTATTTGAAGTATGGATTGGACAACACTAGGGTAACCATACAACGAATCAGATGTTGAAGATTTGCGTATTTGTAAGGAACTTGAATCGTACGTTTTGCCGCAAAGTGGTACTCATTTGGAGCTATTGGGAAAATCTAAAGCCGCACTATTTCGGGATGTGGAGAGTCGGCTACAAATTCGGTAGCGGTTTTTGGCTGTGGTGGCCGATGGGTAAATATAATTCCGCCCAGTTTTGACGAGGGGTGCGGGGTAAATGGGGGGTATACGTGGTCAAGGGGAACTGGGGTTGGCCGCACGTGCGATGAGCTGAGAATTCCCACGAGCCTCAAAAGGAAGCTAAGTTTATAGTAGACGATCCAATTCTTCTAAAAACAAAATAGAAAAGCATCACCTTAAAGGGTTTTCTCATCTGCCTAACTAGTCACGAGGAAGGACTCTTGGTCACCTGACTATATTTGAAATTCGCGGGAAATCCCAAGTCACATTTCCCCTTCTCATGAAATTGCTAAGTATAGATAGCTACATGAGAAAACAATTTGAATTTGGGAGCATCGAGCTCCATTCTACTGAATTTCGCACAAGGAATTATTTGATGAAGAACAGGTTTTGTCTAGTCAAGATTCTCGCTTAGGTTCTCAACTTCAGATTGGTTGGTAAGTTTGTGGAAAACAGCGAAAGCAGACAATCAGAAATGGAACACTAAGGACTTCAATTGTTCATTGCAGCTAGGTAGGTCTTCTTTGGGCATCTGCAGTTTCCCACCCTCATTTGAATTCTGAAAAGATAACAATCAGTAGCATAACAATTAGTAGCAAACCCAATACGATATCAAAACTGAGAGTGAGCAAGTATACATAGTCAAGGTTGGGTGGGAGCCCCCTTTTGAAATAAGTTTTGCCTAAAATCCACGCCTCACTTAGAGAAAGGCCGAGCTGCTAAAATAAATTGTTCATCGACGCTTCGCCTTTTCTCGATGAACGCTTCCCCTTTTCTCCAAGAGCAACGCATACTGGTGGGCTTTTCAAGCGTATTCGTGAAAATCACTTTAACAAATAGGAGTCCAAATAGAAATGTAGATATTCCAGTCCTTTCAAAAATCTGGTGATGGGTTGTTAGAAGAGTTAAGAGAGATAACAAGTAACGATTAGACTGTCAAGGTTTATGAGGGATAAGTACTAGATTTTTGCCCGTAGTGCGAGGCACTAAAACTAACTCAAAGAATTGCTCGGCTCCTTCGGCTTTCCCAGCCTATTTCTCTCCTTAGTAAAGTCGCTTTTCTTCCAGATGAAATCCTAAGTGACACATCTTGTGACCTTCTGTAAGCCTGCAGTGAGTTTTTCGCCGCCAATAAAATAGAAGCACAAAATTTACAGCCCGGCTCTTCAGCACAAAACCTTAAGGAGGTTTAATCAGACACGCAGGAGATCCAAACCGCGCGACTGTTGAGAGCGCTCTTTGATACTGAGTTACCGTCGTGTTCTCCCTAAGACAGCGGCGAGCTCCAAATCTACTCAGTTTTTGCAAAGCATGTTCTTTCTTGGAGGAGGAGTGGGGGTTTGATCGAAATCGAAATATTAGAGGCGGGCAACCCGTACTTACAGTTGCGCCACAACTTTCTGCCATGCACACTGCCACATCCCAAAATAGCAAGATCCATGTATACACATTATAATTGACTTCATCTTATGCATTTTTGAAGGGAAACACTCTATTCATTGATTGGAACCTTGTTGGTTGATTTAGTGACGGGGATTGTTGTTTGCATAGTCCTGAATTCTTTTAGTAACTCTTTTGCAAGCACTGGCAATGTTATTGCCAAATGATTAATTTCTTGATAGAGAGATACTTCATGGTTTGCAAAATCGCTTTTTTGGCCTACGAACGAGGTGGCACACCTTATCCGTCCAGGTAACAACGCAAAGTCATCCCCACCCACGACGAGAAGGAACTGCTTCTAATTCTCTTTTGCCTTTAGGATTTCCCGCTTCTATACGTACCTAGCAGTTTTGCGAAAAGTATTCTGCTTAGAAAAAGTCCATTTGACTGATTGTTGTTCCAGCAGAAATTGTTAAAGAATCCAATGCGGCATACATACACCAGGGTTGTAACTGTCCGTCCCCCCTCTTTTTCATACCTAAAAAATTCCAGAATAATGTTGTCGTAAACTCCATTATGAAACAGATGCCAAGAAGGCATCTTTATCTACAAGGTACATAAGTAGAGTCCCGCGTGGATATACAAAGTTTTTCGTCGTTTGAATATAATATTCGAAATATATAGAGACAGATATTGTTGTCGAAATATATACGCACCAGAAGATAAAAGATAACCATCCTCCTCTGGGCATATGTTTGTCGAGATGAATGTACTTCAACCAATTATATAGCCGCTCATGAACTTCAAAGCAATTGTGGTCGAAAATGCATAGCTGCCATTCAATTCCAGAGTTGTAAAAGCACCACGTTAGGAACGATTCAGTGAGAGATTGGGTGGAAGTAATAATGCCCATGGGATGCATGACTACACTCAGCATTGCAATCAGACCACCCATGCCGGATTCCTTCGACGAGATTTGTGGAGCTCATCACGCATCGCGGTAAGAGTGATGAGACGTGTGACAGTTGAGAACCATGTTTGGTTTACGACAGACTGCCATGAAGTAATATGACACCAAGTATTGAGATCTAATACTTAAACAGCTTTACTTTTCATCCGAGCTAGTGTAACTTATAGTATATACTATATTGAATTTTTAGGGAATTTGCTAGTAGAATAGCAATCTTTAAAATAAAATATATAGCTTAAAAGCTATATCTAAGTAGTTGATCAGGAATATATCTTTCCTATAAAGTCCTACTTATACAATCGTTATTAAAATATAGTACTCTATATATTTACTAAGTTATGAAGTTGTAAAGAGAGTAACTTTGAGTTTGGAATTCCTGCACGCACTGTCGCACGTGCTATTAAATCACATAGCGAACTCGCCAGGAAACCTACACTCTCCTATTAAGCCACGGATCCTCAAACAACTCCTTTGCAGTCTTGCGGTCCTCTGGACGCCACTGCAACATACTCCGCATGAATTTCATGAACAAAAGTTTGTTCTCTCCCTCAAGACGTCCCTCTGATATTTCCAAGCTTGTATCCTGTGGAATCTCTACATCGGCTTTCCATGTTCCTAGAAAACAAGTAATTAGCTTCCGAGTCTCAAGATTTGAAGGGAAAAGAAAGTACTCACCATCCTCATGAAACCATTCCCCGCTCCTAAGTCCCCTCTTCAGAAGATCAAGCGGCGGTGGTCCCAGCAATCCAATGACCTCCGCTAAATGCGCGCGGGTTGTATAGCCTGAGCCATCTTGATCTTGGCCTTGAAACATGTATTTACCTTCGAAGAGATCCCAGACCATGACTCCGACATTCCAGATGTCAACTGGATAACTCCAGTCTGCTTTGATCATTACCTCAGGTGCTCTGTAAAAATCCGGCCCAGCATTGTGGTTCCGTTTTTCCTCACCCTTTACTGCCGACCCAAAGTCACTTAGGACCACGACACCATGAATTTTAGGGTATCCGAAACGCCTAGATGCGTAAATTGGGAATCCGTCGACTGTTTTACGAGGGCTGGGATGTTCCATCTCGGCTGCAATAAAATCGGTCAAAAGGGTTTCGTCTTTTATACTGTGAAGTACATTATCCCCTTTAATATCTATGATTTGATTTGAGTTAGTAAATGTCTCCTTGAATTGGTGATTTTCTTGTCGTACCTGTGTGAACAATGTTGCACTCGGTGTGGAGATAGTCCAGCGCAAGAAAAAGATGCTTCAGCGATACCTTGAGGAGATCCTCGGTAAAGAGACCATTAGGAATTCGGTACAGAAGATCACTCCAGCTCTCCCACATTGGCTTTTGTACAATGCAGTTGTGGTCGCCCCCAGGCCGCGGGATGACAAAAGTGTTCAGTGCCGTTCGTACATACTCAGAACCAGGATGCCAAGATTTGGATTTGACCTTCATCAAATGCTCATAGATTCCGAATTCGTTTTCTATATCTTCATTGCGAGCATAGATTTTCAAGGTCACATGTTGATGTGCTCTAAAACATTTGGTTAGCCCCCAACTTGAATTTGGATGCTTAGACTCACTGAAGGTCACGGGCGAGCCAGACGGTTGATGTAACTCCCCAACCCAATTTCCCAACGACTTGGTACTTGGATGCAAATATATCTCCAATATTAACTGGATAATAACGTCCGGTTTTGAAGCGTTCGTTGCTTTCTTCCTCGAGACATTGTTCAACAACGTCAAACCCCGAGGTTGGGAAGCGCATAGGCGGTGATGGCGCTCTGCGCACAGCGCTCCTTGCCCATTTGAAAAGAGAGGACATAGTAAAGAAGGAAGATGGACGTTTATTGAGGTTTTATGGGGTTGGGACTCAGATGACTAAGCATGCTACGGCTATCGAAGTACCCCCCGGTAATGTTCAGTTGGTGTATAAACACTGGATAGAAAGAGGAGAATATGAAACAGGCTTTCGTGTTTGAATTCAAATATCCCTTGATACCAGAAGACTTTTCTTATTGGTTCTGAGTAGAAAAAACGAAAAAATAAAAATTAGATCGCAGGTTATAGAGTCGTTTCTCCCGAGTTTGTTACATTTCCAACAGAAGAAGAAGAAGAAAATAACATGTACAAATTACAACTAGGAGTAGATGAGTTAATAAAATGCAGAACATATTCCTTAACCCACCACCTGTTCTGTTACATGCCCATACTCAATTACAAATAGAAGAGTTCGGTCTTAAGATAAGACGTATAAACTTGGCAAATCACGCAGAAACATACAAAAGTATGTGCGTTTATCTCGCGAGGACGGCGCTGCGGTATCTTCTTACGGAAGCGAAGAAGCGTAATAAAATCAAACCTCTCTACTTGCAATTCAACACTAGTGAAAATCAAACTTAATCGAAAGACTCCAAGAAACAAGCAACTCCAATCCCAACTAACATAATTTTGTTGTCTACAAATTTACCTAAGTGGTGTGTGGCGGATCAACCGGACAAGCTCTCCGTCTATATTACCATGTTCTACGACTTTGAAAGAACGCGTGGTAAAATCTCATGATCTTTGCTCAAATACAAAACTAAAAATTTCCCATAGAAAGGAGAAAATATCGATGCAGACTTCCCGTGGGGTTTCTTGTCCAATTTAGAAATGCTCAACTAGGTACTCAAGATTACTTAAGAGTTGTTTGGGTAGAACCAATTTACTCTATTATCCTCTACTCATTCAATTCGATGCTCAATTTGAGTCCATTTAACTTAGTATTTCAGCGAAATGATTGATCCAAAAAGAGATGCGATAAAGAAAATAGCAAGATGATGTCCTCAGTGGAAGAAACCCCCGCCAAATCTGTCCTCAAATTCGGGTCCACCTGATACGCCAATCAAAACGATGAATCATCCCCGCGAACCGGTGAATCCACGCATAAAGGTCGGGTGAAAGTTAATGCGGTCTTCCACCAAACACTCTTGGCTTCTGAGCCTCTTTGACACAAGACAAAATCTGGCCCCGTTGCTCAATTTGTGAATAGCATCAAACAACATCCCTCTCCCGACTTGTCGCATCCAAGTACGGTCTCGTCCTGTCTCGTCCTGTCTTCCTCCACCACTCACTACACCACACCATCAACGAGCAAACTGTCAAAATGGCCGGCCTTTCACCCCAAATGTACGTTTTGCGCGCCCCCATTTGTATTGCTCTTTGCGGTAGCTATGGAATAGCGACTAACATGTCACAGCACCAACTTGATCATCATCCTCGGAATGATGCAAGTCTCGAAACGAATCCCGCTCGATGATCCGGATACCCTCAACCTGGTCCGAGTCGGGTACGTGTTGTCGAACGTAATCATCATCTCCATCTACGCCTACACCCACTTCCTGATCAACAAGAAGAAAGGTTTGTCTCCCGACTCCGATTCCTCTTCCTTTCAACCAATAAACCAACTTACAAACTCCCAGACATGACCACCCTCAAATACGTCGACCAACCCCAAATGGGCTCCACCGAAGAACCAAAACTCATCACCACCACCGTCCATAAATACGACGTTGACCAGATGAAGGCACTCTACAAGGCACAATTGATGGGTGTAGGAATGATGGCTGTCATGCACTTGTACTTCAAGTACACCAACCCATTGTTGATCCAATCCATCATCCCACTCAAGGGCGCATTCGAGGGTAACGAGGTCAAGATCCATTTGTTTGGCAAGCCGGCTATTGGGGAGATGAAGCGTCCTTTCAAGGCTGCAGCTGGATTTATGAGCGCGCTCCAGGGAAACACGGCCGCTCCTACTCAGGATAAGAAGACTATTGAGGCTGCTGAGAAGGCTGGTCGTGGAGGAGTTAAGGATGAGTAGATTCTAAAGTACTAGAGATCATTGGTTCATTGGGATGCGGGTATGGAAGGCTGGTTGGGATGGATATCAAGGAGGAGACGGGGAGATAATGGACTCTTCGTTGTATCAATATTTTAGACGTTGCGATGCTGTGGAAGTAATCAATTCTACGATTTGCAATGAAATGTCCGTGTGCTCTTGCTTTTGAAACGCGAATCGGACTTTTATATATGAGTGTTATATATGCTAGCGCAAAAAGCGTCGTTACTTGATTGGTTGTATTTTATTTCTTCACCCTGGACTCGAAAGCGTCACCGAGGCTGCCGAACTCATCCTCGCCACTTCAGCCTCGTCATAGCAACTTCTCACCATGTACTTGTACTCCCTCAACTCCTCTACAATCTACAACAACACAACCCAGCAATGGAAAGGCCATCTACTCCCCCCGCACGGCGGGCTGCCCGGTCAACACGAGCAAATCCAGCATCCCCCCAAACACCCGAAGTGACTCGAAGAATAGTACGTCCCGCCTCCCCTCTTCCCTTCTATCAAAACTAACAAAACCCCCAGGAAGAAAACCGCCTCAAAGCCAAAGCCCTCCGCGAACGATCCTTAGCTCTCGAAGCAGCTGCCGCTGCCTCCTCCAGCACAACCCAGCCCACATCCCTTAAAAGACCACATACCTCAATATCCAAAGACGCCGTCCCCTCTACCTCTCGAAATGCCACCACCGCCCCCCTCGAAGCGATCCAACCCGTCTCGCGAAAGTTTAAAAGCTATGTCGACCACGACTTCTCAAAGATGACGGATACGAGGGGTGGTTTCTTGACTGCGGAGGATGATCCCTTTAACAAGACTCTCCACTCCTCATCCATGAATGCGAAGGAGGAGGGGAAGCCAGGCCACATGACGCTTAAAGAATGGGAGAGACATAAACTACTCAAGGAGTTGCGGAGGACGAAATCAGGACCTTTTGAGCCTTCAATAGGTAGTGATAAAGGGAAATGTAGAGAATGCGGGAGTTTGGAAATTGATTGGGTCTGGAAGGAGGTTTTCGGGGTGGGCGTTTGTGGGGCGTGTAAGGAGAAGATGCCGGATGTTTATAGTCTTTTGACGAAGACGGAGGCGAGGGATGATTATTTGTTGACTGATCGTATGCTCCCTCCTCTCCTTATATGTGTGCATGGATCAGGTTTGGGATAAGGAAAGAGAACTGATTAAAGGGAATAGCGGAACTCAAAGACCCCGCTCTCCTCCCCCATCTCGCGAAGCCTAATCCGCATAAATCACACTGGCACGACATGATGCTCTACCTCCGTTTTCAAGTCGAGGAATACGCTTTCTCTTCCGCCAAGTGGGGGTCACCCGAAGCTCTCGACGCCGAATTCGAAAAACGAGAATTAGAAAAGAAAGTCCGCAAAGAAGCGAAGTTCAAGAGTAAACTTAAGGAGTTGAAGAAGAAGACTAGGACGGATGCTTATCGACGGAATCTTGCGGAAGGGGGGAAGGGAGGCGGGAATTTTGGGGATGTGATTGCTGGGGGGAAGCACGAACATGTCTGGGGTCAGTTGGTGGAGGGGGCGGATGGGGTTAGTGTTAAGACTTGTACGGAGTGTGGGATGGAGGTTGAGGAGTTGGAGTTTTGATCCTTGAAGGTTTGGGACTCATGGTTTTACGGAGGGCATGAGGTTGTAGGACTTTTGGGGAGCTGGCTGTCTCGCTTCTGAATTGCTATATAGCTAGACTTGTAATCTTGTTACTTATGAGCCGGATGAACTGATGACAATGTATTAATGCAAAATCCGAATTACAAATGAGTTTCTTATTGATGTTTCTCCTAGAGCATTCGTAGATCACTACAGGACTCGGAGTGACTCGGAGTCACACAAGTGTCGGTACATATCTGATTGAGTTACCCGAAGTCTCTGTGTGACCCTAAGCTCAGTAAATAAGGTTACGCCATAACTCTTCAAAGTCTACTCACCTCTCCCCATTCACTACCCCCTTTCCCCACACACTCAATAGCTCCCTCCCTAAATTATCCCACGAGAACAAACTACTCCCTCCACTCTCCAACCCTCCGTATTTCCAAGCCAAGCGAGCCAAGTAAAGTATAATCAGCTAGAGAGTCCTCATTCTCTCTTTCACTACAAACATCTTCTTAATCTTACTCCAACAACTCCACTTCTACGTTATATACAAGGCACAGACCTAAGCGAGAGAAGAAAGTTTCCCGCGGAAATATTTTCAAGATGGCAAAATTGGGAAACCTTTCTATGGAGGAGCTGGGTCCTTGTCAATACCTAACCGAGGATTCATGTATGGGTTCCCTGTGAGTAATCTTAGATAGGAAGGCCCTTCTTTGCTATTCGTAGGTTACCTACCGATAGCTCTAGGTAGAAGCCGAACCTGATCAAGGTGAGAAATACGTAGAGTGAAGAAGAGTACATGGCTCTACTCGTGAAGTCAAAATACGTCGTTATAGCATGAAACCCAAATCTTTCTATAGCTTTATAATTTCATGGAAATCACGAGACAATCATCCCAACTCAACATTTTCAAAATCCAAGTCCTTCATTCCCTTTCCACATGCTTTCATATTTCACACAAGTTCTACTCTCGTACACTATATATGCAAATGAGTGCCCTATCTGCGCCTCATTCATTCCATTCCACTCTACTCCACTCCATCCACCCACACAAGATCTCCCCTTAGAAAAAAGAGACAGAAACGAACCCTCGCCCTAATGCAAATGCTCCAGAAGAACAACGCACAACAAGAAAATGAAAAGAAGTCCAAAAATACATGAAAGAATCGGTAGAGGGTATTTTTCGTTTTTCCCATTTGCGAGACAAAGACAAACTTCGTTCTCTCTCATTTCGTGCTTCATCTTGATGCTTTATCATCAAAGCCCCCCCCTCATCAAACCTCCCCATCACCACCCCCCCCCCAAATAATTACGCTCATCTGGCAAAGACCTTCACCACTCCATCTCCACCAGCGCTGACGACCCATCTCCCATCTTGACTCCAAACCACCGAACAAACACCCTCCCCTCTCATTAACCGATGGCTCGTAATCTCCTGCGTACAACTCCTCTTCTCCAGGGACCAGAATCTTAAACTGGCATCATGACCCGCGGAAACGAGTTCGCGACCATCAGGCGAGAGCGAGAGAGATGAGATGGCAGCCGGGTGAGCAAGCATGTTATATGTGCATTGCCCTGTTAGGCTTTCGTCAGCTTCTGTTTCCGTCTTTGTTGGTGTCGTTGAGGCCAGGGATGAGGATTTTGGCAACTTACCACTATTCGCATCGTAAAAGCGGATATATCGATCCTCATGTCCACTAATAATAATCCCCTCCACCCCACCACTACTTCTCGTCGCTCCCCCAACAACACTATCATCCTCCGAGAGTGCTCTTCCGCTATCGAAACTCAGAGACCCATCGAGTCCGTTGGTCGTAGCTACAATGGCATTGACTCCACACGTATTAGTCCCATTATATGTTTCCAAACTAGCCATAGCCGCGACCTCCTCTCCAGTTCTTGTATCATAAACAAGAACCGCTGCATCAGAGTAGGAGACCACAAAAGCGTCGCCGGAAGCGGATAAGGGTGTGATACAAGTTGGTGAAGCCTTACTGTTCGCTCTGGAAATGGAATGAATGAGGGTGTAGTTGAAGGGTGAGTTGGACGCAACACTAGGTTGAGGTGATGAGGGGAATGCTGATCCAGAGGACATGGAATTACCACGAACGCGACCTCCTCTGCGGCCACTTCCTGCTTGCGGTGACACCAACTGCGGTGGTGCACTGACAGACCAAACCTTGACCACTCCATCCGCAGCTCCAGTTGCGAGGAGAATACGATCAGGGCCACCATATTGGTTGTTCTGTCCAAAAACTGATCCTGAAGTGCCCGGCAATACGCATACAGTCCAAACGGCATCGGTATGACCATCAAGCGTTGCTTTAGGATCCACTCTACCACGCTCCCATACTCGTACAGCTGCATCCTGACCGCCAGAAAAGATCCAGCCATCCCCCTGGGCTCGACCGCCACTGGAGAAATTCTGAGATGGGGACCAAGATGTCAAACACATCACAGCACCAGTATGACCACGGTGCGTAAAGTAACTCTGAATATCCAGGTCACTGAGGGCAGCATGCATGCCTGGTTGAGTATCATAACGAGCTGGTATAATCCATCGCTTGATCGTCCCGTCGTCTCCCGCCGTGCAGATTTCGGGTTCCCCAGGGCTTCCCCCACCAGTAAAAATCACCGATCTCACTGCATCCAGATGCCCCCGTAAACCAAACCGCACCCGAAAATTACCACTATCCGTCTTTTGGGCTGGGTTCAGGGATAATTCTGGATCTGCACTTTTCCGTCGAGACATTGAACCTTTTCTCCGATGCGATCCTGGCCCTCGGTTTGGTGATTTGGGTGGATCTTGGGCAATTGGGAATAAATCTGTGTCGGGTCTCTGAGGAGCAGGTTTAACTTCAGGCTCAGGAAATTGTGCTGCTTCATTGAAATCCCAACCGTCTGCCTCGGTAGGAGGCTCCTTCTCTGTTGCTTGTTCTACAGTATCAACAGCTCTTCCGTATGAATCAAATGTGTGATTAATCTTTGTGACTGGCTCTTCTTGAGGTTGCTCAGCAATTTGAAATGTTGAAGACCACTCTTGTGGCTGCGAAGGTTGTGGTAATGGTTGTTGGTCGGCTAGAGAACGAGACATTGGTACTGGTTCTGGATTTCTGACAGCCAGACTCGAAGTCAGTGGCACTGGAGGTGGTTGGTGATTTGGAGTAGGAGATGGACGAGACAAGTTTGACTCGCGCATACTCTTCTGTCGTGGTTGTTGTTGATAAATCTCCTCTAAACTTTGTTGACCAGACGCAGGACCAAAGGAAGGTGGCTGGAGTACTATCTCTTCTTGTGGGAGAGGCTCTCGTGGAGGCAGTGGGTTCGATGGGGATACCATAAGGTAGGTGAGCTCTTGTTGTGTTTTGTCCATGAAGCCCTTGAGGTTCCCCCTATCAGGATCTTCTTCTGTCTGATCTAACTCGCCCTCTCCTTCACCTTCGCCATCTACCACTAGGAAGGAATTGTGCGGTTTGCCTACAGAAGCTGGTCACATTATTAGCTGAAGGCCGCAGGAAATTTCAAAGTATAAACTTACGTCTCTTCTTAAAAGCATTACTCTCCCTCTCCTTTTGGTCGCGTACTGATTCAATATTGACCTCCTTGCCCGATTTAAGCGCCTTGACCTGAATATCCCTCTCTCTCAAGGCCTTCTCCAACATATTCACATATTTCTTCAGGGCTTTGTTGGAGCTATCGGCTTTGCGAGTGCTTCCCTCTAAACGCGCAATTCGGCCTTTCATCTCTTGTCGCTCAATCTCCCAAGCATTTCTGTCTCGCTCATGTCGATGCCATTCGGTTTGGAGAAAGCGCATAACTCCTAGAAACTGTCAGCATCCCCCCTTAGGTATCACTCATCGGCATCTTCAAACGCACCCTGTAATGTGTACTCAGTGCCCTGAGGTTGTTGGTTTGCCTGCTGCTGTGCAGCATCCACAGGTCCATTGCCCCCATTCCCACCACTTCCCATACCCGACAGCGATTGCCAGGCCATATTTCCTTATCTCCCACAGCTCCCTACGACCCTTCTTCTCCCTCTGCGTGGTGTACTGCCTTCACACCAAGTCTTGTTGACTCGATCAGCATTTGTTTTGGGCGGGCGCAACGACGTCAGGGGGACAGCGAGGCTATCTGCAAGCGCGGAAGCAATTGCTCATCGCTGGCGCGTACTATTTTGTTGAAGCGTAGGAGGACGAGGGAGGGTATCTACAGCTTCGGCGAGAGTCGAGGATTCGTTTCGGCTCGATTTGAGGATTCTGTCGCGTGGGATGAAATGAAATGGTTTCCCCGTTTAGGTGAGCTTTCCAAGTGTCCACCAGTTACCCATTCAAAGCTGAAATGAGGCCACAAGGCAGCACTTTTCTATGTGCCGCTGCTTTTAGTCTGCAACGCTGCTTAAAGCAGTGAATCAAAAGAACAAGATGTCCAACTAGAATTGTTGGGGAAAAAAGGCATAAAAAGGGGGTTTTTGAGAGTGTTGTAGTAAATCAATTGTTCAAGCATAGAATACAAATCACAAATAATGTTTCTTTTGTTTAGTAAGGTTAGGCATGAGTATCAATATTTGTGCAACAATGTTAACATCTAAAAGAATTAGATATTTTTTCAATTTTGTACAGATAGTTTTGCATGTAAGATGAGAGAGGGTTTGGTGAAAACAAGAGCTTTATGGAATCTTGTGATCTATAAAGGTCAATCACAGAGGGATACCTAGCAACTCTCATAGCTCTGTTGGCCCATGACCCAAGGGCAACCAATTTTCTGGGGCTCCTTGTTGTTCATGACCGGAGTCTCGGGGTCATATGGAGTATTTGGCCATCTTTCAGTCCATTGTCCAATGCGCAGCCAGAATCTAGATGGAGTCCCTAGGCCATATTTTGGGGTGGAATCTGTCAATTCTATCCAGGAATCCAAGGGCTTTTGATTTGACGGCCATTGGAAGGGTGGTATTCGAGGATCTCTCGCCATAGTTACCCATGGTGGTTTCTCTCTCCTAACCTACCGATATGATCCAGGGTCGTAAAAGTTGTACACTTCGTCCTTCTTAACCGATCCTCAAGAATCTTCATCCGTATCAAAATCCTCCCTCAAATCCCCATACAAGACCTCACAAACCCCACCCAAAGGAACATCCATAACTGCATCCGTCCCCTGACTCCACAGCACCCTCCAATCCTCAATCCTATGTTCCGTCCCCCTCCTCCTATTACTCGGCGGCAGCTTACTCCCCTTCCCATCCAACGTCGCAATATTGGCCGCATCATCAATAATAGTTTCAATCGAGGAAAGCGGTAGTGTCAAATATCCCGTATTGTAAGACGCCA
Source organism: Hymenoscyphus infarciens (assembly GCA_001414345.1). Classification (NCBI taxonomy): domain Eukaryota; kingdom Fungi; phylum Ascomycota; class Leotiomycetes; order Helotiales; family Helotiaceae; genus Hymenoscyphus; species Hymenoscyphus infarciens. The sequence continues at coordinate 37,982 of LLCB01000408.1, forward strand.
GGGCAACATAGATATACACCAACAGCATGACGAGAAACGAGGGGAGGGCGAGAGACCACCAGCGATTCGGGTAGTAGTAGATTCCTAGGGCGTGGAGGAAGGGCGAGGGTAGGTAGGACCAGAGGAGGTACATGAGGAAGGTGAGGGAGGAGAAGAGGTAGAGGACGAAGCCATAGTATTCGTAGGTTGGGACTTTCGGGGATGCGCGAGGGACAGGTTCGAGTTCGTCGGCAGAACTGTCTGGTGTGGTTGGTCTCGAGGGTCGGAGGAGCGATGTCAATGAGGGAGAGGGTGGGAGAGGTGTGGGAGGACGGTTGTAGAAGGGGGGTGCGAAGAAATTGTGTTGTTGTTGTTGTTGTTGCTGTTGAGCTTGGGGAGGGGGAGATGGGGACGAGCTGGAGGAGGAGTCTCCGCGATAGTGCGATTGGAAGACGGCATCGTCATCGTCGTCTGATGTTGACATGGTGGTGGTTTGTTTATTGAGGGTGAGAATGGTTTGAAGGCTGAAGGTATCGCGAGATCTTATCTTAGCGCATTTTTTTTATACATCCTTGCACTCTAACAATCGGATTGATCGACTAATTATCAAGCTATCTCCTTGACCCTAAAACCTTCTCTCCTCAAATTTATCTTGTCAGCTCTATCAGGCTCAATTGATGACCCGACCTTCAGAACACAAACTTTGGAGAAAGCGAAGCTGAAATCTCATCTCCCGACCATAAGATCAGATTTATGACTTTCTGCTGAAGTAACATCTGCGCTTTCCAATTGTTTTTCTTCTTTACAAAGACTCATTCGAGTGTCGGTTTCCCTTCATGGCTAAACTTTCGTGCAATCGGAATGCAAGAAAGTTTCAGCTACGAAATCTTCCATCTCGTGCCATCTCATATTTCTCATATTTCTCATATTTCTCATATTTCTCATATTTCTCATATTTTCCAAGGAGCCCAATTGATCTAACTTCCCTCCAATCCCTCATTATTCTGCTTCTTCACAGCATCATGGTCACAATACCCAATAATCACCACAAAATCCACTGGAAAGCACCTCCCCTCCCATCCCAAAATCTACCCCAACTTCCAGAAATTATCACCCGTCATTTCATCCCCACCCCACATGGGAAGTTAGAACTCCTCCTCACTCAGCCTCCAGAATCCGTTCCTTTACAAAACAAGGCAATTCTTTTCCAACACGGAGGCTTCGGCCAAGCCTCGGTCTGGCTACCCCCTTTCCTCGACAACACTAGTCCATCGGGCATTCTTCTCACCACAATACCCCGTTGAGGAAGTGAGGAAGTTTGAGAAGCTGATGCCGGAGTATGAGAGTATGCTTTGCCCTCTGGGTCAGATGTTAACATTTGCGAATCCGTCGAGGATTTTAAAGAGTATTCTTGGCTAAAAGGGGAATGGAAACCAGCCCAGGCTTTTAGTAATTGCCGGAGAGAAGGATAAGTTGATGAGTGTAAGTATTATGCAAAGGTTGGTTGGGGGTTTGAGGAAGGCTGCGAGGAGGTTGGGTTTGTATTCACAGGGTGAGGGGGGGAAGAAGGGGGGAGATGAGAGGGTTGGATTTGAGATTGTGAAGGGGTCGGGTAAGTCAAATTCTCGGAGAACTTGTTATAGAATTAAACTGACTCAACAGGTCATCACATACAAAATGATCTTTACTGGGCGGATGGTGCGAGAAAGATTTTAGCTTTCGTGAAACAGCTTTGATTGAGGTTCATAAAAAGCTCCCCTGCTAAAAATGACATTCTAGATTTGGACAACTCTTGACCTATCTTTCTAAGGTCGTCCAACAGTGAATCTTCATAAACACCAAAAGCAGTTACTAGACCCAAAGATACTTTTCTGAATATGTACTCTGCCGAGTAGTGGTTGTGTATCCTTGCCTCGGAGGTTGCTTTGGGCAGTAAGTAGGAAATGCATTTCATTCTCTCTATTTGAGCTTCAAGGTAGCCAATTCCGCCCAATGCACTCCCCACCACCAACTCTTACAGCTAAATTTGTTCCCCACATATATCCCATTTCGGAAATAGACAAATCACACGAGATCGAAAATTAGTTGTCCTTTCTTTTTAGGATCGTTTTAGTGACATTTGGGAGTATCTCGAATCGTTTTATATACCTGCTGCACCAATGATAGGTAGGAGGAAACTTTGGGATGCCTGCTGAGTGCATCTGTCTTTAGCCAGCCTCACTTTCGACCTCAACAATATAACCATCGCTATACATCAATTCAATTCTTGATCTCCTCTCCTTCAGTTCACTTTGGAAAAGTATTACAAAGGTACTCTTAGACGTACCGGCAACTTCACATCCGATATTTCGTTCCAGCCTCGCGAGCCACGACCATGGAAGCAGCTAACTCGTCTCCTTAAGAAGCTCTAGAAACACTTACGAAATCAATTCCATATTTGATTGAGGGTCTCGAGAACCTCAAGGCCATTATCTTTTCACAGACGCTCGACAGTGCGGGGGCTGGTGATGGGACGAACTATGGCTCATTCAAAGCTCAGGCTCCAAGAATCCCGCACGAAGCAAATAGCGAGTCGGGGGCATCTTGGACTATTTGAATCGTGTTCCTAAGAATGCTTCTGAAGATCTGGCCAAGGCAGCAAGGGAAAGGAGACAGTTGGAGAAGCCAATGTACGAACTGGAGAAGAACAAGAGTTCGAATACCCAGTCGGCGTCGAAAGAATCCTGCCATTGTTTCAACTGGTCGTTGTACATGGATTTGAGATGTCGGTCGACGATACGACAGGCATCGGGCGACGATGCTCCCAGCCTCCCGGATTTCCTGTCCTCAAAACGGCCCTCGGGATCAATGAAGCCATCGTCGGAACCAACTGTCTAAAGCGCGAACAGCAAGGCCCAAAGGGTAAATTCGAATGGAACGCTAAACAATCAAAAAAAAAAGGAAACCAGACTCCATCTCGGAAACCAGGGAACACTTGAAATCGTCCAAAAGACAACGGAAACATGGGGTCAAGTGCCTAGCAGATTATCGAAGGAAGTCAAAAACATTGGAGTGAGGAAGATTTTGTTGGGGGAGAACGAAGAGATGGCGCATCAGGAGTATATGAAGGGCTCGTGGGGTGGAAGGCCGTTGCCTGTTATTGCCCTCTCGAAGTCAACAAGGGCGTTATCGTCGAAATGAACTCGCGATAGACAACGAAAGCAAAGCGGCAGTACTTTGTAAATACCTGCCAACCTAACTCCTAGTTCCAGCTTTCTGGGGTAATTCTGAGTAATTATCCTAAACACCTGGGACCATTTAAAGTATTAACCTAGATCTTTGGAACAATCTGCTTCAATTGTTCCAAATATATACTCACGATTTTAAGGTTCCCAGCTGTCAGAAAGAATGTTTAATTAGGCGGGGGGTGGAGTAGAACAACGAGAAGTATTTACCGCCGCTCTTCATCGTGAGATGGATCTCGTGAGTTTTAGGAAGGTCAGACTAAGCAACTACCCGGGAAGGGGGAATTAGGATGCAAGATAGCGCGGTTGACAGTTTGGGCCTCTGGCGCTAGCCCTGATTCGGCCCTAGCCCCATGCTAAGAGCGCTAAGTCTCAGCCCCAACCCTACTCTAAAACCACCTATTTATATATACTCCTCTTTATATATAATCTATTAGAATAATACTACCCTACTATATACTAATCTATATATATCTAAAGAGCGAGTAATTACGTATCTAATATACTTAAAATCATCTAAATTAGATACTTTTTAGTAGTACTATTATAATCTAAAGTAATATATATAAATACGATTTATAAGAAGCTACTTATATACCCTAACCTTAGAGCTAGCAATAGCTCTTTATTAATACTACTTCTCTAAAAGAGCTTTATTTTAAAAGATAAATAGATATATTAATTATTTAAATATTAATTACTTTATTTATAAAGTATAAAGTAAAAGATAATACTATGTTATACTTAACTTTTAAAGTGTTACTCCTAGCTAGTTACTCTTACTCTACCACGTCTTATATATGTCTAAAACATCTATTCTACTAAAACCCTGTCTTCTAAACTATTAACTAATAGGTTAGAAGCTCCTTTCCTATTAGTATAAGCTCTTATAGTATTTTTACTATATAGTATATACGAAGCACTTCTAGGGTAGGTGGTTAATAGTCTACTTTTATAGAACGCCTAGGTCTAAACTATTAACTAACCTAAGTAGCCTCCTTAGCTACGCCTTTTTAGCTACGCCTCTTTTAATACTCTAAAAGTACTAGAAAAAAGCCTCTTAAAAGTCTCTTAAATTAAGAGTAAATCTCTTATTTACTTATAGCTCTACTAACTAGAATACTTTTATTTATTATATATATTACTAGTTAGAGTATTTAATATTAGTATTATCTTTTAATTAAGTATAAAAGCCTCTTAATTTAAGAGTAGAATCTCTTATTTATCTATATATCTACTAGCTAGAGTATAATAATATATATATAGCTATTTAAAGTATTTAATAATAGTATTATCTACTAAATAAGTATAAAAGTCTCTTAAATTAAGAGTAAATCTCTTATTTAGTTATATCTCTACTAGCTAGAATATATTATATATATATATTACTAGCTAGAGTATCTAATATTAGTATTATATACTAAATAAGCTTAAGTATCTCTTGAATTAAGAGATTATATCTTATTTACTTATATCTCTACTAGCTAGAATACTTTTATTTATTATATATATTACTAGCTAGAGTATTTAATATTAGTATTCTCTTTTAATTAAGTTTAAAAGCCTCTTAATTTAAGAGTAGAATCTCTTATTTATCTATATATCTACTAGCTAGAGTATAATATATAGCTATTTAAAGTATCTAATATTAGTATTATATACTAAATAAGCTTAAAAGTCTCTT
>LLCB01000409.1:0-42809 GCA_001414345.1 Hymenoscyphus infarciens
AAACGTTCTCTACTATATATAAACTTAAGATATATAAACTAGTATTTCTACTAGCTATAATAAATAAATAGTATTTATATTAATATAATATTAAAAACGTATTTATATATACTAATATAGATAAAGATATCTATATTATATAACTTATAGACTTTAAAGTAGATAATAAGGTTTATAAACTTAATAAGGCCTTATATAAGCTAAAATAATCGCCTAAGCTATAGTATAAATATCTATTAGATATTTATTCTAAGCTAGGCTTTATAGTCTTACTATATAACTAAGACATTTTTATTAATAGAATTACTAAAGTTATTATTATATACTATATACTTAGTAGATAACTTAATAATAACTAGACCTAATAAGAAAGATATAGATAATATTATATCTAATATAAGTAAGGTCCTAAAAATATAGTATTTAGGCTTTATAAACTAGTTCTTAGGAATAGAAATAAAGTATAATATTAGTAATTAAATACTTACTATAAATTAAAATAAATATCTAGCTAATATTAAGAATAAATTTAATAAAGATAAACTAACTCCTATATCTATACTTATAGAACTAGGCTTATACTTAGATAAAAACGAAGACTAAGCTATTAAAGATAATATTACTACTTATTAATAAGAAGTAGGGTCTTTAATATACCTAAGTACTAAAACTAGACCTAATATTACCTTTATAGTTAATAGATATACTAGATTTATGTCTAATCTTAGTATAGCTTACTTTAGAGCTTTAGAAAGAATATAGAAATATCTAAATTATAAGCCTACTCTAGGGCTATACTATAATACTATAGATAATAGACTAGACCTAAAAGCCTTTACTAATATAGATTAAGAAGGTTATATTATAAGTTAAAAAAGTACTAGTAGCTATATTATATATATAAATAACTATATTATTAGCTAGAATATTATATTATAAAAAACTATTACTATATCTAGCTATAAAGCTAAATATATAGCTTATAAAGAAGTAGTTAAAGAAGTACTCTACTTAAATAACCTAGTAGACTACTTTAATAAACTTATAACTAATAATACTACTATTATATCTACTCTTCTAACTAATAGTAAATTAGCTTAAAAACTAGCTACTAATCCTAAGTTTTATAAGAGAATACTTAATAAAGTATATTAATATTATATATTACTTTATAATATAATAAATAGTAGTTAAATAACACTAGTATATATTAGTATAAAAGATAATATAGCTAATAGCTTTATAAAAAGCTTAGATAAGTCTAAGTATAATATATTTATTAAAAGTCTTAATCTTAAAAATAGCTAAAAATATATATAATAATATAAGATAGATATAGTACTTAATATATATATCTACCTTATAAGAGGATATAATATATATAATAATATAAGATTAGTAAGTTAAGGATTTAAAATATTTAAGTTTAAGATAATAAAATTATTATAAATAATTTATAACTTATACTATAAGCTACTTAGGATTATATACTTAATCTTATATAAGCCTATTTAGTAAGTCTAATAAGTATATTATATAACTATACGTTTATAATATATTAGAAGTACTCTAAAATAATATATTAATATATAAACTTAAAATAAAGAATCCTTTATTTTAGCTCTTTATCTTAAAAGTATAAAGAAATCGCTAGATTAGTATAAGTCTACTACTTTAGTAGATATTATATATTATAGACCTAATTCTATACCTAGTTCTATATACTAAGACTACTAAGCCTTTAGTCTATATAAAGAGGCCTTTAGAATATTAAAAAGACCTAAACATATATATATACCTATATATTTATATATATATATAATTTATATATATTTACTCTCTAACTATTTTATTATATAACTATTCTTATAATATACCTAAATTATTAAAAAAGAAGAGGTATATTATTATTATTTAATAACGTAGAATTAACTAGAGTAGTAAATATAACGAATATAATATAGATTATAATACTAATAAGTAGCTTAATACTAAGTAGTAAATATAATATAATAGTAATAGAGAGTTATTATTATTATTATTATTATTATTATTATTATTAAAGTAAAGTATTAAAGTATTAAAGTATTAAAGTTATTAAAGTTATTAAAGTTGTCGAAGTCGAAGTCGAAGGTAAGAGTAGCTTATATATATACTAAGCCTACTATATAGCTAGTTATATATAGTATACTATATTTAGTAAGAGTAACCCTAGTAAGAGAACCACGCTTTACTATATAACCTACTTTAGTTATATAATATATTTAAATTTATTTACTAGTAGCTCTAATTATAAAGACTATTAATATATAATTACTAAGTAAAGTTAATATATAAAAAGTCGCTTAAATTGCTTTTTAAAAAAAAACACTCTTTTTAAACTTTTTATTTTTTCTTCTAAGTACTTTTTAAGTATTATTATACTACTAATATATAACTAGTATATACTAAAGCTAGTATTAGTTATAATAGAATAGTATAAGCTACCTAGAACTACTTAGAACTACTCTAAGCCTCTCTAAACTATAGCTAGCTATAGCTTTAAGTAATTTAACGATTTAGAATAGGTTTAGAACCTCTCTAAATAGATTCTAAACCTCTCTAAATAGGATTAGAACCTTAGAACCTCTTTAAATATAATTAGAACCTCTTTAAATAGAATTAGAACCTTAAAACCTCTTTAAATAAGATTAGATACTATATTAACTCTTATTTAAGCTATTAAAATTAATTTAATACTAATTTAAACTAGTTTTAAGTAAAAGTAAGTAAGTATATATATACTTTAAACTTATATATAGTAGAGATATAAAATATAATAGCTAATATTTAAAATTTATTACTATTACTAGAAAATATTTTATATATAAGATACTAGATATTACTATAGTTTAAAGATATAATAAAATTCTTTATAAATAAATAATACTTAGATTCTATTTAAATAAAGGTTAATATCTTAATATTTTATAAGAAATTATAGAAATTTATAATATATAGTAATAAGGATATATTTATAAAGTACTATAAAATATAGAAAAGATATATTACTAAAAAAGAAGTAGCTTTATTATTAATATAAAAGTATAATAAAGGTAAATACTTTAGTAAATCTATAACTCTTTAGAAACTTTAAGAATATTTCTAGCTATAAATAATAAAGAATATAATAGATTATATTATAGGTTACCTTTCTTATACTAAGTATATAATAATAAACTAGTTAGAATAATTAGCTAGAATAATAATATTAGAACTAATATAACTTCTAAGAATAGACTAGATTAGCCTCTTTTTAGAAATAAACTAACTAAATAATAAATAGTAGATACTATTAATAATAGACTACTTCTCTAAATATATATAAGTAAAGGTATTTAATAATAACTAATCTAATAGTATTATATTATTCTTATAATTAATCTTTAATATATATAAAGTACTAGTAGAACTCTATACTAATCCTAGTCTATACTTTAAAAGAATACTATAAGAATATATAAAGAAAAAGAGAATTATATAAATAAATTTACTATTAGAAGTAAAGAAAGCTATAAGAATAGCTAAGAAAGTAGTTAATATATTATAAAGAGTATTTAAGAAAATATTACTTAATTATTAATATTAGTTATAATATTTAGATTAAGCTATATTTAAAACTAATAATTATTATATAATCTATCTAAGCTTCTCTTTTTTTAAAATATTCTTTAGATTTAAACTAACTAGTAACTAAGATATTAGTTTCTTTTAAGAAACTAAGAATACTCTTTCTATCTAAATAAAAGATAATATTAACTAGATTATTCTAGTTAAACTTAATATATATATAGATCTAGTTATAGATTTTATAAATAAAAGAGATAAAATTTTAAAAAAAGCTTTATTTAATTCTAACTAAACTAGATAATAAATAAAAGAGAGATATAATATAAGAATAAACTTATAAGATTCTCTTAATCTTAGCTAACTAGTAATACTATTTAATTATAAAGCTTTTAGTTAAAAAATAAAACTAATATAAAGAGAGCTATTTATTATTATAAGTTATAAAAGAGAAATAGATAAATTATATACTATTTAATAAATTAATAGTAGTTTAATCTAAAGATACTTCTATAAAGACTATTTAAAGTTATTTTAATTATATAAAAGATATTAAGTAATAAAATAAGAAAAGAGATTTTTATTAATATAAAATATTTAACTTAGAAGTACTAAATTCTAACTTTTTAAAGAAGTCTAGTTTCTTTAAAAAGCTTATACTACTTAACTCTAGTTAAGTAGATAAATTTAATATATAAAATTTTAAGTAGAAGAGATAGAATAAGAAAGAACTAAAGAATTATAGCTAAAAACGATATTTACTAAAAAGAAAAAAATAATAATAATATAAATAATATATTATTAAAATCTTACTTAAAAATAATTATAATATTTACTTTAAACTTTAATTTACTTTCTTTTTAAGAAAGTATTTACTTCTTAGTATTAAGTATATTTACTTTAAACTTTAATTTACCTCCTTTTTAAGAAGATTTTTACTTCTTAGTATTAAATATATTTACTTTAAACTTTAATTTACCTCCTTTTTAAGAAGATTTTTACTTTTTAGTATTAAGTATAGACTAAGCTATTAATATATATATATTTAACTAGAACTTTTAATTCTAACTTTATACTATTCTTAAAAAATAATATAAGTATATTTTTATATTTATAAGTAAATACTCCTACTAGTAATATATTAGTAAAAGCTATTTTACTTATATTTTACTAGTAATATATTTAAACTTTTACTTAAATATCTTCTTAAAACTATTAAACTCTAGAGTTTTACTAGTATTTACTAGAATAATTAATAAAAAGCTTTTATAATATAATAAAATATCTAAGAAATAACTACTAAGATTAAGATAGTTATAACTAACTATTAAGATAGAGACTAACTTTTTTAAAATAATTAAGATAAAGACTAATCTTATTAAGATAACTAAGATAAAGACTAGTCTTATTAAGATAACTAAGAAGAGAACTACTACTAATAAATAATTCTATATATAGAACTATTAAATAGCTATACTAACTCTTATATAAAATAAAATATTACTTATAATAATAATAATAGTTATTTAATAATATAAAAGTTAAATATAAAAAACCTACTATCTTAGATACTAGAAACCTTAACTATTATCTAATATAAGATTATATATAATACTTAAAAACATTTATTTAAGAAAATAGATATATATTAATATAATACCTTTAAACTTATAACTTTAAATAAAAGAATAATAATTAACTAGTTAAGTAATAACTAGAAAAGATTTAAAGAGATCTAATAAAACTCTAATATAATCTTCTAGTATTAGACTCTAGATATATAGATTCTATTAGATATTATAGTTAAGATACTCTAATATTATATACTATATATATACTTACTTACTTTTACTTAAACCTAATTTAAATTAGTATTAAATCGATTTTAATAGGTTTAGAATAGGTTTTAAATAGGTTTAGAATAAGTTTTAAATAGGTTTAGAATAGGTTTAGAATAAGTTCTAAATAGGTTTTAAATAGGTTTAGAATAGGTTTTAAATAAGTTTTAAATAGGTTTAGAATAAGTTTTAAATAGATTTTAAACCTCTCTAAATAGGTTTAGAATCTATTTTAAATTATTAAAATATTTAGAATTATAATTAGACTATAGTTTAAAAAGGTTCTAAACCTATTTAGAACTTATTTAAAGAGGTTTTAAACCTATTCTAAATTATAGAAACGTTTAAAGCTATTACTAAACTATAGTTTAAAGAGGTTCTAAACTTATTTAGAACTTATTTAGAACTTATTTAAAGAGGTTCTAAACCTATTCTAAATTATAGAAACGTTTAAAGCTATTACTAGACTATAGTTTAAAGAGGTTCTAAACCTATTTAGAGAGGTTTTAAACCTATTTTAAACCTATTCTAAGTAGTTCTAAGTAGTTTAAGCTATTCTATTATAACTAATATTAGTTTTAGTATATACTAGCTATATCTTAGTAATATATTAATACTTAAAAAGTACTTAGAAGAAAAAATAAAAAGTTTAGAGAGAGTGTTTTTTTTTTTAAAAGTAATTTAAGTAACTTTTTATATATTAACTTTAATTAATAAGTATATATTAATAATTCTTAGAATTAAAGCTATAAGTATATAAAAAATAGAAGTTATATAACTAAAGTAGGTTATTTAATAAAGCATAGCTTTTATACTAAGGTTACTTTTACTAAATATAGTATACTATATATAACTAGTTATATAACTACTAAAACTTAGTATATAAGCTACCTCTACTTTTAACTTTAACTTTAACTTTAACTTTAATACTTTAATATTTTAATACTTTAACTTTAATACTTTAATAATAATAATAATAATAACTTACTATTACTATTATATTATATTTATTAATTAGTATTAAGCTACTTATTAGTATTATAATTAATATTATATTTATTATATTTACTACCTTAGTTAATTCTATATTATTAAATAGTAAGATAATATTAGATAATATAAATATATTTTATAATTAGACTTTTAATAGAGTAAATTAGAAGTATTAGATTTATTATCTATATTATTACTATTACTATTACTATTACTCTTATATATAATATATACTATTTCTACTCTTACTTCTTAAACTAATATATATATTTTATAGTTTCTAACTAACTAATTAATTAACTAACTAACTAACTAACTAATTAAACTAATTATATTAAGATATATATATAAAGATAATATTATAAGTTAGTAGAATATTTAATAGAATATTTAGTAGAATATTTAATAGAATTAGTAGAATTAGTAGAATTAGTAAAAGTAGAACTTAGGTATTTAAGTATATTATATAAGAGTAGTATAGCTATATAATATAAGCTTAATTATATAATTTTAAATTTAAGTCCTTTTTTTAAGCTCTTTTTTAAGCTCTTTTTCTATACTAGCTTAAACCTAGCTCTAAACTAGCTCTAAACTAGTTTTAAACTAGTTTTAAACTAGTTTTAAACTAGTTTAAAACTAAAGTTAACTCTAGATTAGATACGTTTAAGGTATTATATATAAAGAAACTAATTTAGCTCTAGTTCTAAACTAGCTTTAAACTAGTTCTAAACTAGTTCTAAACTAGTTTTAAACTAGTTTTAAACTACTTAAAATATAATCTAATTCTAAGTTAATCTTAATTTAAATTAAAGTTAAACTAGAGTTAAACTAGAGTTAAACTAGAGTTAAGTAAATAGTAGTTTAGTAGTATAGTATATATAAAGCTTTAGATTAATTTAAAAATTTTTTTTAACTTTTAAGACTTAAATAGATTTCTCTTATATATCTTTCTAAATAATAAAATATTAGTAATTTACTATTATATTAGAGTATTAAAAACTATATTAGTTTATATATTCTTTAAAAATATTATAACTAGTAATATACTAGTAGTAAACTAACTAGGCTATAGTTAAGTAGTAGCTTATTAAGAAAATAAAGTTACTTTATATATAATCTATTTAAAATTAAATAACTTTAATAAATCTACTATAACTATCTTTTTAAAAGATAAAGATTTAAATACTTTCTTAACTAACTTAAACTTAAAGAAATTTATAATAAAAGAACTTAAAGTTAATAATACTAATAATCTAGGAAAAGACCTTCTTATAAAATACTAATTTTATACTAAAAGTAGTAAATTCTATTAAAACTTATTTATTTATTTTTACTTAAAATAGAATTAGTTTATTATACTAACTATAATAAATTAGTATAATAGATTAGAACTTTATTAAATCTTCTAAGACTTTCTTTATAAAGATAGTTTAAAAACCTAGTAAAATACTAATATTTATTCTATTACTAGATATAAGCTAAAACTATAATATATCTAGAAATTAATAGAAAAAGTTAAATAACTATTAGTTTAAAATCTAGCTAGAAAGTTTATTATTAAGATAATCTTAGATAATATAAATCTAAAAAGTATACTATCTAATTCTAGAAAGAGATAGTTATTAGACTTAAATAACTAAGAAAAACTAATAAAACGTCTTTAATAATAATATTAAGATAAAGAAGATAAGGAATCTAAGAAAGAAAAGAAAGACTTAGTTAATAAACTATTAATATCTACTTCTATTAAAAGAAAGACTATTACTATAGCTAACTATAAGTTCTTATCTACTAGAAAATTTACTATAAAGAGCTAGATAAACCTAGATATTATTATATTACTAAACTACTATTTACTTAATACTAATTTAACTTCGATTTAACTCTAATTTAACTCTAATTTAACTCTAGTTTAAATTAAGATTAATCTAGAGTTAGATTAGTATTAGAGTAGTTCTATTAGTTTAAAACTAATTTAAAACTAATTTAAAACTAGTTTAAAACTAGTTTAGAACTAGTTTAAAGAGGTTTTACTAGTTTAGAGCCGATTTAGAACTAGTTCTAAACTATTAGAGAGGTTCTACTAGTTTAAAGCTAGTTTAGAACTAATTTAGAGCTAAGTCTAAAAGAGAGCTAAATTAGTTTCTTAATTTATAATATCTTAAATATATCTAATCTAGAGTTAACTTTATATAAATAGTTTTAAACTAGTTTAAAGCTAGTTTAGAACTAGTTTAAAACTAGTTTAGAATAAGGTTAAAGCTAGTTTTAAGCTAGTATTAAAAAAGAATTAAGAATAAAAGAGCTTAAAAAAGAGCTTAAAAAAAGGACTTAAATTTAAAATTATATAATTAAGTATATATTATATTATTATACTACTTTTATATAACTTATTTAAATACCTAAGTTCTACTTCTACTAATTCTACTAATTCTACTAATTATTCTACTAATTATTCTATTAATTATTCTATTAAATATTCTACTAAATATTCTACTAACTTAAATAACGTTATCTCTATATATATATCTTAATATAATTAGTTTAATTAGTTAGTTAGTTAGTTAGTTAGTTAGTTAGTTAGTTAGAAACTATAAAGTATATATATTAGTTTAAGAAGTAAGAGTAGAAATAGTATATACTAATAATAATAGTAATAATATAGATAATAAATCTAATACTTCTAATTTACTAGGTAACTAATTTAAGGCTTCTTATTTACTCTACTAAAAGTCTAAATATACTACTAGCTAATATTATTTAATAATATAGAATTAACTAGAGTAGTAAATATAATAAAAATAATATAGATTATAATACTAATAAGTAGTCTAATACTAAGTAATAAATACTATATAATAGTAAGAGATAGTTATTATTATTATTATTATTATTAATATTAAAGTTAAAGATATTAAAGTCGAAGTATTAAAGTTAAAGTTAAAGTCGAAGTTAAAGTTAAAGTTAAGAGTAGCTTATATATTTATAAGTCTTAGTAGTTATATAGCTAGTTATATATAGTATACTATATTTAGTAAGAGTAACTCTAGTATAAAAGCCACGCTCTACTATATAACCTACTTTAGTTATATAACTTATTAAAACTTATATACTAGTAGCTCTAATTATAAGAATTATTAATATATAATTACTAATTAAAGTTAATATATAAAAAGTTATTTAAATTAACTTTAAAAAAAAAACACTCTTTCTAGACTTTTTATTTTTTCTTTTAAGTACTTTTTAAGTATTATTATACTATTAATATATAGTAGGTATATACTAAAGCTAGTATTAGTTATAATAGAATAGCTTAAGTTACTTAGAACTACTTAGAATAGGTTTAGAATAGGTTTAGAATCTCTTTAAATAAGTTCTAAACCTTAGAACCTCTCTAAACTATAGCTAGCTATAGCTCTAATTAATTTAATAATTTAGAATAGGTTCTAAACCTCTCTAAATATAATTAGAACCTTAGAAATTCTCTAAACTATAGCTAGCTATAGCTCTAATTAATTTAATAATTTAGAATAGGTTTAAAACCTCTCTAAATAGGTTTTAAACCTTAGAATCTCTTTAAATATAATTAAAACCTCTTTAAATAGAATTAGAATCTTAGAATCTCTCTAAGTAGAATTAGATATTATATTAACTCTTATTTAAGCTATTAAAATCGATTTAATACTAAGTTAAACTAGTTTTAAGTAAAAGTAAGTAAGTATATATATATTTCTAATAATAATAATTTCTTTAAAACTAGATATAATAGAGATATTATAAATATAACTCCTTTATAATAGAAGTACTAGACTTTTAAAAAAAAGAAAACCTTATAAAAAGATTTTAAATTACTTTAAAAATAATATATATCTTTTTAAAATATAATAAACTAAATAAAGAAAGAATTAACTAGAAATCTAGTCTTAAAAGGAAATATAGATTTAGTTACTTAAAATAAAATACTAAAAAAAGTAGTTTAAAAATTAATAGTATATAACTAATTACTTTATAATACTATTATAAAAAAGATAACTATAAAAGAGTAAGTTAAAAAGTCTTTAAAAAAGTATTAGAAAATATTAAAAGAAAACTAATTAAAATTAGATAAAATAAATAAAGAATAAAAAGTAGCTTATTTTAATATATAGACTAGATTTATTAGTTTTTACTTAGTATATTACTATACTTTAGATTTAGTTAAAATAATTAAAGGTTACTAATATAATTATAATAAACTAGTAAATATATAAAGTAAAAATACTTAGTTTAATATTTAAGCTAAAATAGAATTTAAAAATAATCTTAAAGAATTCTAATAAACTATTAATAGTTATCTTATAATTATAAATAAGAAAGAAGAAGAAAGATTAACTTAAAGTCTTATTATTAAAAAAACTATTTAATAATTCTAATAAAATCTTCTAAGAAATTTATAATCTAACTATTAGATTATATAATATATATACTAATAAAATTAAAAATTAACTAGATTTTAATAATAAATATAAAGTTAAGATTCTATTAAACTATTAAATAGAAAAAATTAATATAAAAGCTAGTTTTTTAGATTTAATATTTAAAATAGAATTAAGCTATATTTATATATTTATAAATAATCCTTTATTAGAAATTTCTAGTTAAAAAGAGTTTATTTTACTTTTTTAAAATATAAACTTTTATAAAAAGCTAGTTATTATTAGAAATAATAATAAAGAAATAAATAATAAAAATAAAAACTATAATATAGATAATAATTAAGATCTATTAAAAGTTATTAAAAATCTAGATATTACTAATAGTATTTAATAATTTATTAAAATAAGAAATTCTAATTTAATATTAGTATTTAATAATTTAGATATTTATATAATAACTATTAATATTAATCTTAACTAAGAGAATATCTAACTAGATATAAGTAAAAGTAATAAGAAGAATAGTAAAAAACTAGAATAGTATATTATAATAGAAGACTAGAAGTTAGAAAGAGGATTATATAACTATATAAAAAAATCTAGAATTAGTTAAAATATCTTAAAAGTTTATTAACTAGAATTATTATTTAAAAATAAGTTATTTAAATCTAAGATAGTTAAAAAGTAATAATAATTTAATAGTTAATCTTAATTTTTTTAAGTAAATTCTTAGTCTTAATAATAAAGAATATATAAAAGAAACTAAGCTATATAATAAGAATAAGAGAAATAATATTAAAAATAAGATTTATATAAAGATATTTTAAAGTATAGTATAAGATAGATTAATAAGTATTTATAAGATTAGCTAAAATATTATAAAAGCTCTTTCTTTTATTATTATTAAATTAGAAAAATAAGAAAAGATTTAAAATAGTTTTAGTAAATAGTAGAAGTAAAACTATTTAAAGGATTATATTTAGTTTATTATACTTTTTAACTTTAATATATATACTTTCTCTTTTACTTTAAATACTAAGTTTATTTAAAATAGTATATATTATATATAATAGTAATAGTAATAGTAATAGTAATAATATAAATAATAAATCTAAAGCTTCTAATTTACTAAATAACTAATTTAAAAGCTCTAATTTACTTTATTAAAATTCTAACTATAAAATATACTTATATTATTAAAAAAGAAGAAGTATATTATTATTATTTAATAATATAGAATTAACTAGAGTAGTAAATATAATAAATATAATATAGATTATAATACTAATAAGTAGCTTAATACTAAGTAATAAATATAATATAATAGTAATAGAGAGTTATTATTATTATTATTAAAGTAAAGTATTAAAGTATTAAAGTATTAAAGTATTAAAGTATTAAAGTTATTAAAGTTAAAAGTAGAAGTAGCTTATATATTAGACTTTAGTAGTTATATAGCTAGTTATATATAGTATACTATATTTAGTAAAAGCGACTCTAGTATAAAAGCTATACTCTACTAAGTAACCTACTTTTATTATATAACTTATTAAAAAACTATATACTAATAGGTCTAAATTTAAAGTTTATTAATATATACTTACTAATTAAAGTTAATATATAAAAAGCTATTTAAATTACTTTTAAAAAAAAAAATACTCTTTTTAGACTTTTTATTTTTTCTTTTAAATACTTTTTAAGTATTAATACTAGTATATAAGTTATATTATTCTATTCTAATACTAGTAGAAGCTTCTAGTATACTAAGAGTACTACTATATAACTTACTCTCTTATTCTCTTATTTACTCTACTAGAAGTGTTTTAAAATCCTTTTATATTATATATATATATTATTATATTTCTAAATACTAATACTCTAGAAACTATAAATATAACTTAAATTATTACTTAAAAGTACTTAATACTTATAAAATACTTAAATATATACTTAACTAATTAAACTAATAAAACTAATAAAAATATTAATATCTTTAAAAAGTAAGAATAATCTTAGTTTTACCTTCTTAGAATATTACTTAACTTCTAAATATATTCTAATAATAATATATATAAGTACTTATCTTTTCTTTAAAGAGCTAGCTCTTTAAACCTTCTAATAGACAGGATACTCTTTTATACCTACTTATTAAAAGTAAGCGTCTCTTATATATAAAAGTAAATAAATTTAAGCTTTTTTACCTCTTTAATATAAATTATATTATACTTATATTTAGTATATTTAAATTAGCTTATAGCTAAATTTAAATTTATATATTAATACTCTCTTTTATTTTTTAGATCTTTTAATCTAAAATAGAGCTTAACTCTTTTAACTTATAAGTATATAAATAACTAAAGACTCTTTATTCTTCTCTATAAAAGGTTAATTCTTTTAATAATCTTAAAAGCTTTTTATAATAATATAAGAAGTTATTTAAGTATACTAATTTAGATAAGATATTACTATTTAAAAAGAACTTTAATATACTATAATCTTATTTCTTAAATATATAAAGTATTAAATATATCTTTTAAAGTAATAAAGATAATATATAAACGTTTTAATATAATTATATTTTTAAGTATAAAAAGAATTAAAGTATAACTACTAATAAAATAATTAATACTATATATAATTTAACCTCTAAGTACTTTTATACTATTTAAGTAATCTACTACCTACTTAATAATTAAGTCTAAATTATATAAACTACTACTATAAGAGATTATAGCTATATTCTTAATAATTATAATTTAAAGAAAAGGAATTATATTATATATTAAATTATTAAAAGCTAACTTAAAGTTAGATATAAGCTTTCTATTATTATAATTACTCTTAAAAAAAGCTAAGTATAATTAGATAATATTAAAAGATAATACCTCTTATTTAAAAATATATATAATTAGAAACAATTACTTAATACTACTACTTAAAGATAAGGCCTTAATAGAGTTAAAAGATTAATTAAACTTTTTAAATTCTTTAATAAGTAAGATAACTTCTTTATTAAGATAGAATAAGTAATAGAATACTTAAAGAAGTATATAATATAAGGAAAAGGATCTTACTTTTATAACTCTATTATTATTAATAAAAGAGGAAAAAGTCTTAAAAAGAGTAAGTTAAAAAGTAGAGAAAAATATAAAGTTTAAAGATTTATATAAATAAAAGTAAAGAGACTTAAGCTTTTTATAAAGAATAGATATCTTATATTAATTAATTCTACTTATAAAACTAATTACTTTAAATAAAAGCTCTTCTTATTAGTATATTACTTACTTAAAAGTATATACTTATTATCTACCTTCTTTCTTACTTCTAATAAAGATAGTAAGATTATTAAAGCTTACTTTTATTAAATTATAACCTAAGTAAAAGAGAGGCTTAATATATAATAGTATATTAAGTATATACTCTCTAATAACTCTATTATTAAATAACTTATAATTAAGAACGTATTTATTAAGAAAGATAAGTTCTCTCTATATAATACTATTAAGTACTTTATCTATATATAATACTTTAGCTAAATAATAAATTAAAACTTTAAGAACTATAAATAAGATTATCTTATATAAGTAATTATAATATATAAGTACTATTTATAAAAGTTAGAATAGCTTCTTTTAATCTAACCTCTACTACTCTAGAATAGATATTAATTTAACCTCTTAATTTAATATCTTTAATACTACTACTACTACTTCTTTACCTTCTTAAAGTATATATTATAGTATACTAATTAATAAAATATAACTAAATTAGATACTAGATAATATAAAGTAATAAATAGAAGTTAATAAGTAGATTACTAAAAACCTTAGTATAGTGTTTTATAAGAATTAGTAGAAGAGTATACTAAGAAGACTTATACTTAGTATAAAAGTAAAGAGAAAGTACTAGCTTAATTAAGTAATTAGTATATAATTAAGAAAAGTCTTTAGATTTAAGCTTTTTAAGTACTTTATTTAATTATATATAGTTTATTAATTTATTATTATTATAAACTTTATTTACTCTTTTTAATTAATTTTATATATTTATAACTTTTTAGTATAAATTTACTTTTTTAAGTAGAACTAGTCTTTTTTAGAAAGGTAGTAGTAATTATTTTCTAGTAAGAGTAAATATATTAAAATTTTACTAATTTTATATACTAGTATAGTACTTATACTAGTATTAAGATAGAATAGCGTTTCTCTAATATACTACTAAGATATAGCTAGTATATACTAAAGCTAATATTAGTTATAATAGAATAGCTTAAGCTACTTAGAACTACTTAGAATAGGTTTAGAACCTCTTTAAATAAGTTCTAAATAGGTTTAGAACCTTTTTAAACTATAGTCTAGCTATAGCTTTAAATGTTTTAATAATTTAGAATAGGTTTTAAATCTATTTAGAGAGGTTTAGAACCTATTTAGAATATATTCTAAACCTATTCTAAACCTACTTATATACTCTCTACTAGAGTTTTAAGCTAGTATTAACTTAGACTTAATACTAGTTTAATACTAGTTTAAGATATAAGTTATTTCTTAAAATAGCTTTAATATATTTTATAAAATAATTTAAAGTAATTTAAGCTAATTTATAAAATAATTTAAGATAAGAAACCGATTTATAAAACAATTTAAAAGAATTTAAGCTAATTTATAAAATAATTTAAAGTAAGAAACTAATTTATAAAATAATTTAAAGGAATTTAAACTAATTTATAAATTAATTTAAAATAAGAAACTAATTTATAAAATAATTTAAAATAATTTAAGCTAATTTATAAAATAATTTAAAATTAGAAACTAACTTATAATCTAGCTTTTAACTTAGTTTAAAAAATATATTAAAAATAAAGTACTTAGAAGAAAAATAAAAAGTCTAAAAAGAGTATTTTTTTTTTAAAAGTAATTTAAATAGCTTTTTATATATTAACTTTAATTAGTAATTATATATTAATAATCTTTAGAATTAGAGTTATAAATATATAAAAAATAAAAGTTATATAACTAAAGTAGGTTATATAGTAGAGCATAGCTTTTATACTAGAGTTACTCTTACTAAATATAGTATACTATATATAACTAGCTATATAACTACTAAGACCTAGTATATAAGCTACCTCTACCTTTAACTTTAACTTCGACTTTAACTTTAACTTTAACTTTAATACTTCGACTTTAATATCTTTAACTTTAATATTAATAATAATAATAATAATAATAACTATCTCTTACTATTATATTATATTTATTACTTAGTCTTAGACTACTTATTAGTATTATAATCTAAGTTATATTTATTATATTTACTACACTAGTTAATTCTATATTATTAAATAATATTAGCTAGTATAAGTATATTTTATAGTTAGACTTTTAGTAAAGTAAATTAGAAGTATTAGATTTATTATCTATATTATTACTATTATTATTAGTATATACTATTTCTACTCTTACTTCTTAAACTAATATATATACTTTATAGTTTTAGACTAATTAACTAACTAACTAACTAACTAACTAACTAACTAACTAACTAACTAACTAATTAATTAAACTAATTATATTAAGATATATATATAAAGATAATATTATTTAGATTAATAGAATATTTAGTAGAATATTTAATAGAATAATTAATAGAATTAGTAGAATTAATAAAATTAGTAGAAGTAGGACTTAAACTTAGGTATTTAATAAACTAAAGTATATTATATAAGAGTAGTATAACTATATAATATATACCTAATTATATAATTTTAGTCTTTTTTAATATATATTTACTAGTAATAAATAGTTTTTAGTACTAATTTAAGACTACTCTAATACTAAGTTACTAGTTTAAAATAGGTCTAGAATTAAGTTAAACTAGTATTTAATACTAACTTAACTTACTTAACCTAGTTTATAACTTAGTTTAACTTATTAAAAGAAGTTTAACTTACTAAAACGAGTTAGGTTTTACTACTATAAATTATCTTAAGTTAGTTTTAAAGTATATTTAACCTAGTTCTTAAATTATTTTAAACTACTTTAATCTAGTTTATAAACTAGCTTAAATATACTTTAAGAATTAGTCTAAATTATCTTAAGTTAGAGTTAAACTAG
The DNA here is from genome assembly GCA_001414345.1 of Hymenoscyphus infarciens. NCBI lineage: Eukaryota > Fungi > Ascomycota > Leotiomycetes > Helotiales > Helotiaceae > Hymenoscyphus > Hymenoscyphus infarciens. The sequence continues at coordinate 16,966 of LLCB01000409.1, forward strand.
ATTTAACCTTATCTTAAAACTTTTATTAGTTAGTAATAAAGTACTTTATCTATTAAAGAGATTAAATTACTCTAATTATCTTAATAGTAGGTTATAAAAAGCTTTAGTTTTTAATTAATATATTAGTTTATTATCTCTATTTATTTATCTATTTATTTATAGTAAATAGTACTAAGCTTAAGCTTAATACTAATTATTTAATAAAATTTAGTTTAAAATAATAATATAAATTAAAGTCTTTAATTAAATATAATTAATTTAGAATAATAACTAAAATAGTAAATCTATTAAATTAAGAGTTTAGTTAGTCTTTTAGTATTTATAGTTAAATAATAGAGTATTAATACTAAATTCTTTCTAAGTTAGTTAATAAATACTAATATAGTATTAAATCTATATTTATCTTTTAGAAATAATTTAAAGTTTATATATAAATATTATATAAAATATATATCTATCTACTTACTTTTACTTAAACTTACTTTACTACTAACTAGTAAAGGTTTTAAGATAAAGTTAAATCTAGTTTAACCTTAACTTAAGGTAATTTAGACTAATTCTTAAAGTATATTTAAGCTAGTTTATAAACTAGATTAAAGTAGTTTAAAATAATTTAAGAACTAGGTTAAACATGTTTTAAAACCGACTTAAGATAATTTATAGTAGTAAAACCTAACTCGTTTTAGTAAGTTAAACCAGGTTATAAACTAGGTTAAGTAAGTTAAGTTAGTATTAGATACTAGTTTAACTTAATTCTAGACCTACTTTAATAACTTAGTATTAGAGTAGCTTTAAATTAGTACTAAAAAAATTACTAGTAAATATAAAAAAAGACTAGAATTATATAATTAAGTATATATTATATAGCTATACTACTCTTATATAATATACTCTAGTTTATTAAATACTTAAGTTCTAATTCTATTAATTTTACTAATTCTATTAATTCTACTAATTCTACTAATTATTCTACTAAATATTCTACTAACTTAAATAACGTTATTCTTATATATATGTCTTAATATAATTAGTTTAATTAATTAGTTAGTTAGTTAGTTAAAAACTATAAAGTATATATATTAGTTTAAGAAGTAAGAGTAAAAATAGTATATATTATAAAAGTAATAATAATAGTAATAATAATAGTAAAAGTAATAGTAATAGTAATAATATAAATAATAAATCTAAGACTTTTAATTCGTTTTATTAAAAGTCTAATTATAAAATATATCTAAATTATTAAAAAAGAAGAGTTATTATTTAATAATATAGAATTAACTAGAGTAGTAAATATAATAAATATAATATAGATTATAATACTAATAAGTAGTCTAATACTAAGTAAGAAATATAATATAATAGTAATATTAATAGATAGTTATTATTATTATTATTATTATTATTATTATTATTAAAGTTAAAGATATTAAAGTTAAAGATATTAAAGTTAAAGTTATTAAAGTTAAAGATAGAGGTAGCTTATATACTAGGTCTTAATAGTTATATAGCTAGTTATATATAGTATACTATATTTAGTAAGAGTAACTTTAATATAAAAGCTATACTTTACTATATAACCTACTTTAGTTATATAACTTTTATTTTTTATATACTTATAGCTCTAATTTTAAGAATTATTAATATATAATTACTAATTAAAGTTAATATATAAAAAGCTATTTAAATTACTTTTAAAAAAAAAAACACTCTTTTTAGACTTTTTATTTTTTCTTTTAAGTACTTTATTTTTAATATATTTTTTAAACTAAGTTAAGAGCTAGATTATAAGTTACTTTAAATCGTTTTATAAATTAGCTTAAATTACTTTAAATCTTTTTATAAATTAGTTTCTTATTTTAAATTATTTTATAAATTAGCTAAATTCCCTTAAATCGTTTTATAAATTAGTTTCTTATTTTAAATTATTTTATAAATTAGTTTCTTATTTTAAATTATTTTATAAATTAGCTTAAATTCCTTTAAATTATTTTATAATTCTTTTAAATCGTTTTATAAATCGGTTTCTTACTTTAAATTATTTTATAAATTAGTTTAAATTACTTTAAATCGTTTTATAAAATATATTAAAACTACTTTAAGAAATAACTTATATCTTAAACTAGTATTAAACTAGTATTAAGTCTAAGTTAATACTAGCTTAAAACCCTAATAGAGGGTATATAAGTAGTTTAAATTAGTATTAAATCGATTTTAATAGGTTTAGAATAGGTTCTAAATACTTTACTACTAACTAGTAAGGGTTTTAAGATAGAGTTAAATCTAGTTTAACCTTAACTTAAGATAATTTAGACTAATTCCTAAAGTATATTTAAGCTAGTTTATAAACTAGATTAAAGTAGTTTAAAATAATTTAAAAACTAGGTTAAATATACTTTAAAACTAACTTAAGATAATTTATAATAGTAAAACCTAACTTATTTTAGTAAGTTAAACTTATTTTAATAAGTTAAACTAGGTTATAAACTAAGTTAGATAAGTTAAGTTAGTATTAAACACTAGTTTAACTTAATTCTAGACCTACTTTAAACTAGTAACTTAGTATTAGAGTAGTTTTAAATTAGTATTAAAAACTACTTTACTACTAACTAGTAAGGGTTTTAAGATAGGGTTAAATCTAGTTTAACCTTAACTTAAGATGATTTAGACCGATTCTAGAAGTATATTTAAGCTAGTTTATAAACTAGATTAAAGTAGTTTAAAATAATTTAAGAACTAGGTTAAATATACTTTAAAACTAACTTAAGATAATTTATAGTAGTAAAACTTAACTTATTTTAATAAGTTAAACTCGTTTTAGTAAGTTAAACTAGGTTATAAACTAAGTTAAGTAAGTTAAGTTAATATTAGATACTAGTTTAACTTAATTCTAGACTTACTTTAAACTAGTAACTTAGTATTAGAGTAGTTTTAAATTAGTACTAAAAACTATTTATCACTAGTAAATATATATTAAAAAAGACTAAAATTATATAATTAGATATATATTATATAGTTATACTACTCTTATATAATATACTCTAGTTTATTAAATACTTAAGTTCTACTTCTACTAATTCTATTAATTCTACTAATTCTACTAATTCTACTGACTTAAATAACGTTATCTTTATATATATATCTCGATTTAATTAGTTATATTAGTTAGTTACTTAGTTAGTTAGTTAGAAACTATAAGGTATATATATTAGTTTAGGAAGTAAGAGTAGAAATAGTATATATTATAAAAGTAATAGTAATAGTAATAGTAATAGTAATAGTAATAATATAGATAATAAATCTAAGGCTTCTAATTTACTCTACTAAAAGTCTAACTATAAAATATATCTAAATTATTAAAAAAGAAGAGTTATTATTTAATAATATAGAATTAATTAGAGTAGTAAATATAATAAATATAATATAGATTATAATATTAATAAGTAGCTTAATACTAAGTAATAAATATAATATAATAGTAAAAGAAAGTTATTATTATTATTATTATTATTATTACTATTATTAAAGTAAAGTATTAAAGTTAAAGATATTAAAGTTAAAGTATTAAAGTTATTAAAGTTAAAGATAGAGATAGTCTATATACTAGGTCTTAGTAGTTATATAGCTAGTTATATATAGTATACTATATTTAGTAAGAGTAACCTTAGTATAAAAGCTATACTCTACTATATAACCTACTTTAGTTACGTAATATATTAAAAACTTATATACTAGTAGCTCTAATTATAAGAACTACTAGAATATAAAAATTATATAAGATTTATATATAAAAAGCTACTTAAATCACTTTTAAAAAAAAAAACACTTTTTTTAGACTTTTTTTTTTTTCTTCTAAGTACTTTATTTTAGATATATTTTTTAAACTAAGTTAAAAGCTAGATTATAAGTTAGTTTCTAATTTTAAATCGTTTTATAAATTAGTTTCTTACTTTAAATTATTTTATAAATTAGCTTAAATTCTCTTAAATCGTTTTATAAATTAGTTTCTTACTTTAAATTATTTTATAAATTAGCTTAAATTCTTTTAATTTATTTTATAAATTAGTTTCTTATTTTAAATTATTTTATAAATTAGTTTCTTACTTTAAATCGTTTTATAAATTAGCTTAAATTATTTTATAAATTAGGTTAAATTACTTTAAATCGTTTTATAAATTAGTTTCTTATTTTAAATCGTTTTATAAAATATATTAAAGCTATTTTAAGAAATAACTTATATCTTAAACTAGTATTAAACTAGTATTAAGTCTAAGTTAATACTAGCTTAAAACCCTAGTAGAGAGTATATAAGTATTTATTATTAGTAAATATATATTAAAAAAGACTAAAATTATATAATTAGATATATATTATATAGTTATACTACTCTTATATAATATACTTTAGTTTATTAAATACCTAAGTCTAAGTCTTACTTCTACTAATTCTACTAATTTTATTAATTCTACTAATTATTCTACTAAATATTCTACTAAATATTCTACTAATCTAAATAATGTTATCTCTATATATATATCTTAATATAATTAGTTTAATTAGTTAGTTAGTTAGTTAGTTAGTTAGTTAGTTAGTTAGTTAGTTAGTTAGTTAATTAGTTAGTTAGTCTAAAACTATAAAGTATATATATTAGTTTAAAAAGTAAGAGTAGAAATAGTATATACTAATAGTAATAGTAATAATATAGATAATAAATCTAATACTTTTAATTTACTCTATTAAAAGTCTAACTATAAAATATACCTATATTAGCTAATATTATTTAATAACATAGAATTAACTAGAGTAGTAAATATAATAAATATAACCTAGATTATAATACTAATAAACAGCCTAAGACTAAGTAATAAATATAATATAATAATAAGAGATAGTTATTATTATTATTACTATTATTAATATTAAAGTTAAAGATATTAAAGTTAAAGTATTAAAGTTAAAGTTAAAGTTAAAGTCGAAGTTAAAGTTAAAGGTAGAGGTAGCTTATATACTAAGTCTTAGTAGTTATATAGCTAGTTATATATAGTATACTATATTTAATAAGAGTAACTCTAGTATAAAAGCTATACTCTATTATATAACCTACTTTAGTTATATAACTTTTATTTTTTATATACTTATAACTCTAATTCTAAAGATTATTAATATATAATTACTAATTAAAGTTAATATATAAAAAGCTACTTAAATTACTTTTAAAAAAAAAATACTCTTTCTAGACTTTTTATTTTTCTTTTAAATACTTTATTTTTAATATATTTTTTAAACTAAGTTAAAAGCTAGATTATAAGTTAGTTTCTAATTTTAAATTATTTTATAAATTAGCTTAAATTATTTTAAATTATTTTATAAATTAGTTTCTTACTTTAAATTATTTTATAAATTAGCTTAAATTCCTTTAAATTCTTTTATAAATCGGTTTCTTATCTTAAATTATTTTATAAATTAGCTTAAATTACTTTAAATTATTTTATAAAATATATTAAAGCTACTTTAAGAAATAACTTATATCTTAAACTAGTATTAAACTAGTATTAAGTCTAAGTTAATACTAGCTTAAAACCCTAGTAGAGAGTATATAAGTAGGTTTAGAATAGGTTTAGAATATATTCTAAATAGGTTCTAAACCTCTCTAAATAAGTTTAAAACCTATTTTAAATTATTAAAACGTTTAAAGCTATAGCTAGACTATAGTTTAGAAAGGTTCTAAACCTATTTAGAACTTATTTAGAGAGGTTCTAAACCTATTCTAAGTAGTTCTAAGTAGCTTAAGCTATTCTATTATAACTAATATTAGCTTTAGTATATACTAGCTATATCTTAGTAGTATATTAGAGAAACGCTATTCTATCTTAATACTAGTATAAGTACTATACTAGTATATAAAATTAATAAAATTTTAATATATTTACTCTTACTAGAAAATAATTACTACTACCTTTCTAAAAAAGACTAGTTCTACTTAAAAAAGTAAATTTATATTAAAAGGCTATAAATATATAAAATTAATTAAAAAGAGTAAATAAAGTTTATAATAATAATAAATTAATAAACTATATATAATTAAATAAAGTACTTAAAAAGCTTAAATCTAAAGACTTTTCTTAATTATATACTAATTATCTAATTAAGCTAGCACTTTCTCTTTACTTTTATACTAAGTATAAGTCCTCTTAGTATACTCTTCTACTAATTCTTATAAAACACTATACTAAGGTTTTTAGTAATTTACTTATTAACTTCTATCTATTACTTTATATTATCTAGTATCTAATTTAGTTATATTTTATTAATTAATATACTATAATATATACTTTAAGAAGGTAAAGAAGTAGTAGTAGTAGTATTAAAGGTATTAAATTAAGAGGTTAAATTAATATCTATTCTAGAGTAGTAGAGGTTAGATTAAAAGAAGCTATTCTAACTTTTATAAATAGTACTTATATATTATAATTACTAAGTATCTTATATAATAAGTATATTAAATTCTATAATAATCTCTTATTACTTTTCTATAATCTAATCTTCTAGTTTCTTATACTTAATTATATTCTAAAATTATTTAAATTTATTAATACTTTTTAATAGTAATAGTTTTATTTATATCTCTAGTATATCTTACTTTTAATAGAAGTCTTTAATTATATACTCTCTATTCTTAATTTAAAAGACTACTTCCTTTACCTCTTACTAACTATTTTAATATATATATATTTAAGAGTTTTTAGATATAATATACTCTTTAAGAGAATTATTAAGTTATACTTATTAAAAGTATTAGAATATTATATATCTTTTAATATCTTAGAAAGTGTTTAAGTACTTATACTAATTAAGTTACTATTATTAATCTTATATATTAAACTTAGAAAGAAAGATATATTATTTAAGTATATACTAGTAAAGTAACTCTTATATATAAAAGCTTTTATAATTATACTTACTATTAGTATTAAGAGTATAGCTCTTATATAATAATTATTAAGCTTTTATAAGTAAACTCTTAGTAGCTTTATAATATACCTCCTTTATATTTACTAAGTTAAGTACTTATTAGAATATCTTATACTAATTATAAGAATAGTTCTAGCTAAGGATATTAATTTATAAATATATTAACTTTATTATTAAGCTTAGTCTTTTTATTCTTATTTACTTAATTATTAGCGTCTTTTTTAACTATTTATATTATAAAAGTAAAAGTATATCTAGAATCTTAGTTCTTAGAAAGAAAGAGAGATCTTTTAAGCTTATAGTACTATTCTTTATTTAAGCTAGTAGTAAGAACTTATATAAGAATTAGCTCTTTTTAATAAGTATAGTTTACTTACTTTTTACTAGTATCTTTCTATTCTTTTTATATATACTCTTTTATATTTTAGAATTTATTCCTACTCTTTTTAAGAGTAAGACTATCTAGGATTATATTAAGAGTAGATTATATTAATTTATTATATCTAGCTTTTATATATTAATAAAATAGTATACTTTTAAAGTAGTTAGTAGTTTATATAAGATAATCTTATTTATAGTTCTTAAAGTTTTAATTTATTATTTAGCTAAAGTATTATATATAAATAAAGTACTTAATAGTACTATATAGAGAGAACTTATCCTTCTTAATAAATATATTCTTAATTATAAGTTATTTAGTAATAAAGTTATTAGAGAGTATATACTTAATATACTATTATATATTAAGCCTCTCTTTTACTTAGGTTATAATTTAATAAAAGTAAGCTTTAATAATCTTACTATCTTTATTAGAAGTAAGAAAGAAGGTAGATAATAAGTATATACTTTTAAATAAGTAATATACTAATAAGAAGAGCTTTTATTTAAAGTAATTAGTTTTATAAGTAGAATTAATTAATATAAGATATCTATTCTTTATAAAAAGCTTAAGTCTCTTTACTTTTATTTATATAAATCTTTAAACTTTATATTCTTCTCTACTTTTTAGCTTACTCTTTTTAAGACTTTTTCTTCTTTTATTAATAATAATAGAGTTATAAAAGTAAGATCCTTTTCCTTATACTATATACTTCTTTAAGTATTCTATTACTTATTCTATCTTAATAAAGAAGTTATCTTACTTATTAAAGAATTTAGAAAGTTTAATTAATCTTTTAACTTTATTAAGGCCTTATCTCTAAGTAGTAGTATTAAGTAATTGTTTCTAATTATATATATTTTTAAATAAGAAGTATTATCTTCTAATATTATCTAATTATACTTAGCTTTTTTTAAGAGTAACTATAATAGTAGAAAGCTTATATCTAACTTTAAGTTAGCTTTTAATAATTTAATATATAATATAATTCCTTTTCTTTAAATTATAATTATTAAGAATATAGCTATAATCTTTTATAGTAGTAGTTTATATAATTTAGACTTAATTATTAAGTAGGTAGTAGATTACTTAAATAGTATAAAAGTACTTAGAAGTTAAATTATATATAGTATTAATTATTTTATTAGTAGTTATATTTTAATTCTTTTTATACTTAAAGATATAATTATATTAAAACGTTTATATATTATCTTTATTACTTTAAAAGATATATTTAATACTTTATATATTTAAGAGATAAGATTATAGTATATTAAAGTTCTTTTTAAATAGTAATATCTTATCTAAATTAGTATACTTAAATAACTTCTTATATTATTATAAAAAGCTTTTAAGATTATTAAAAGAATTAACCTTTTATAGAGAAGAATAAAGAGTCTTTAGTTATTTATATACTTATAAGTTAAAAGAGTTAAGCTCTATTTTAGATTAAAAGATCTAAAAAATAAAAGAGAGTATTAATATATAAATTTAAATTTAGTTATAAGCTAATTTAAATATACTAAATATAAGTATAATATAATTTATATTAAAGAGGTAAAAAAGCTTAAATTTATTTACTTTTATATATAAGAGATACTTACTTCTAGTAAGTAGGTATAAAAGAGTATTCTTTCTATTAGAAGGTTTAAAGAGCTAGCTCTTTAAAGAAAAGATAAGTACTTATATATATTACTATTAGAATATATCTAGAAGTTAAGTAATATTCTAAGAAGGTAAAACTAAGGTTATTCCTACTTTTTAAAGATATTAATATTTTTATTAGTTTTATTAGTTTAATTAGTTAAGTATATATTTAAGTATTTTATAAGTATTAAGTACTTTTAAGTAATAATTTAAGTTATATTTATAGTTTCTAGTATATTAGTATTTAGAAATATAATAATATATATATATAATATAAAAGGATTTTAAAACACTTCTAATAGAGTAAATAAGAGAATAAGAGAGTAAGTTATATAGTAGTACTCTTAGTATACTAGAAGCTTCTACTAGTATTAGAATAGAATAATATAACTTATATACTAGTATTAATACTTAAAAAGAGTATTTTTTTTTTTAAAAGTAATTTAAATAGCTTTTTATATATTAACTTTAATTAGTAAGTATATATTAATAAACTTTAAATTTAGAGCTATTAGTATATAGTTTTTTAGTAAGTTATATAATAAAAGTAGGTTACTTAGTAGAGTATAGCTTTTATACTAGAGTCGCTTTTACTAAATATAGTATACTATATATAGCTAGCTATATAACTACTAAAGCTTAATATATAAGCTATCTCTACTTTTAACTTTAATAACTTTAATACTTTAATACTTTACTTTAATAATAATAATAATAACTCTTTATTACTATTATATTATATTTATTACTTAGTATTAAGCTACTTATTAGTATTATAATCTATATTATATTTATTACGTTTACTACTCTAGTTAATTCTATATTATTAAATAATAATAATATACCTCTTCTTTTTTAATAATATAGGTATATTTTATAGTTAGAATTTTAATAGAGTAAATTAGAGCCTTTAAATTAGTTATTTAGTAAATTAGAAGCCTTAGATTTATTATTTATATTATTACTATTACTATTACTATTACTATTATATATAGTATATACTATTTTAAATAAACTTAGTATTTAAAGTAAGAGAGAAAGTATATATATTAAAGTTAGAAGATATAATAGACTAAATATAATCCTTTAAATAGTTTTACTTTTATTATTTATTAGAACTATTTTAAATCTTTCTTTATTTTTCTAGTTTAGTAATAGTAAAAGAAAGAGCTTTTATAATATTCTAGCTAATTTAGTAAATACTTATTAATTTATCTTATACTATACTTTAAAATATTCTTATATAAATCTTATTTTTAATATTATTTCTCTTATTCTTACTATATAGCTTAGTTTCTCTTATATATTCTCTATTATTAAGACTAGGAATTTATTTAAGAAAATTAAGATTAACTATTAAATTATTATTACTTTTTAACTATCTTAGATTTAGATAACTTATTTTTAGATAATAATTCTAATTAATAAACTTTTAAGATATTTTAACTAATTCTAGATCTTTCTATATAGTTATATAATCCTCTTTCTAACTCCTAGTCTTCTATTATAATATACTATTCTAGTTTTTTACTATTCTTCTTATTACTCTTACTTATATCTAGTTAAATATCCTCTTAGTTAAGATTAATACTAATATTTACTATATAAATATTTAAATTATTAAATACTAATATTAAATTAGAGTTTCTTATTTTAATAGATTATTAAATACTATTAGTAATATCTAGATCTTTAATAACCTTTAATAGATTTTAATTATTATTTATATTATAGTTTTTATCTCTATTATCTATTTCTTTATTATTATTTCTAATAGTAACTAGCTTTTTATAAAAGTTTATATTTTAAAAAAGTAAAATAAACTCTTTTTAACTAGAAATTTCTAATAGAAGATTATTTATAAATATATAAATATAACTTAATTCTACTCTAAATATTAAATTTAAAGAACTAGCTTTTATATTAATTTTCTCTATTTAATAGTCTAATAAAATCTTAACTTTATATTTATTATTAAAATCTAGTTAATTTTTAATTTTATTAGTATATATATTATATAATCTAGTAATTAGATTATAAATTTCTTAGAAGATTTTATTAGAATTATTAAATAGTTTTTTTAATAATAAGACTTTAAGTTAATCCTTTTTCTTCTTTCTTACTTATAGTTATAAGATAACTATTAATAGTTTATTAGAATTCTTTAAAATTATTTTTAAATTCTATTTTAGCTTAAATATTAAACTAAGTATTCTTACTTTATATATTTACTAGTTTATTATAATTATATTAGTAACTTTTAATTATTTTAACTAAATCTAGAATATAGTAATATACTAAGTAAAAACTAATAAATCTAGTTTATATACTAAAATAAGCTACCTTTTATTTCTTATTTATTCTATCTAATCTTAATTAGTTTTCTTTTAGTATTTTCTAATACTCTTTTAAAGACTTTTTAGCTTACTCTCTTATAGTTATCTTTTTTATAATAGTATTATAAAGTAACTAGCTATATACTATTAATTTTTAGACTACTTCTTTTAGTATTTTATTTTAAGTAACTAAATCTATATTTCCTTTTAAAACTAGATTTCTAGCTAATTCTTTCTTTATCTAGTTTATTATATTTTAAAAAGATATATATTATTCTTAAAGTAATTTAAAATCTTCTTATAAGGTTTTTTTTTCTTTAAAAGTCTAATACTTTTATTATAAAGGAGTTATATTTATAATATCTTTATTATATTTAGTTTTAAAGAAATTATTATTATTAAAAATATATATATACTTACTTACTTTTACTTAAAACTAGTTTAACTTAGTATTAAATTGATTTTAATAGCTTAAGTAAGAGTTAATATAGTATCTAATTCTACTTAGAAAGATTCTAAGGTTCTAATTCTATTTAAAGAGGTTCTAATTATATTTAGAGAGGTTCTAAGGTTTAGAACCTATTTAGAAAGGTTTTAAACCTATTCTAAATTATTAAATTAATTAGAGCTATAGCTAGCTATAGTTTAAAGAGGTTCTAAGGTTCTAATTATATTTAAAGAGGTTTAGAACCTATTTTAAATTATTAAATTAATTAAAGCTATAGCTAGCTATAGTTTAAAGAGGTTCTAAGGTTTAGAACTTATTTAAAGAGGTTCTAAACCTATTCTAAACCTATTCTAAGTAGTTCTAAGTAACTTAAGCTATTCTATTATAACTAATACTAGCTTTAGTATATACTTACTATATATTAGTAGTATAATAATACTTAAAAAGTACTTAAAAGAAAAAATAAAAAGTCTAGAAAAAGTATTTTTTTTTTAAAGTTAATTTAAATAACTTTTTATATATTAACTTTAATTAGTAATTATATATTAATAATCCTTATAATTAAGGCTACTAGTATATAAGTTTTAGTAAGTTATATAACTAAAGTAAGTTATATAATAAGATATAGCTTTTATACTAGAGTTACTCTTACTAAATATAGTATATTATATATAACTAGCTATATAACTATTAAGACTTATAAATATATAAGCTACTTCTAACTTTAACTTTAACTTCGACTTCGACTTTAACTTTAATACTTTAACTTTAATATCTTTAACTTTAATATTAATAATAATAATAATAATAATAACTATCTCTTACTATTATATAGTATTTATTACTTAGTATTAGACTACTTATTAGTATTATAATCTATATTATCTTTATTATATTTACTACTCTAGTTAATTCTATATTATTAAATAATATTAACTAGTAGTATATTTAGACTTTTAATAGAGTAAATAAGAAGCTTTAAATTAGTTACTTAGTAAATTAGAAGTATTAGATTTATTATCTATATTATTACTATTACTATTAATATATACTATTTCTACTCTTACTTCTTAAACTAATATATATACTTTATAGTTTCTAACTAACTAACTAACTAATTAACTAACTAACTAATTAAACTAATTATATTAAGATATATATATAGAGATAACGTTATTTAAGTTAGTAGAATATTTAGTAGAATATTTAGTAGAATAATTAGTAGAATTAGTAGAATTAGTAGAAGTAGAACTTAGGTATTTAAGTAAGTTATATAAGAGTAGTATAATAATATAATATATACTTAATTATATAATTTTAAATTTAAGTCCTTTTTTTAAGCTCTTTTTTAAGCTCTTTTATTCTTAATTCTTTTTTAATACTAGCTTAAAACTAGCTCTAACCTTATTTTAAACTAGTTCTAAACTAGTTCTAAACTAGCTTTAAACTAGTTTAGAACTATTTATATAAAGTTAACTCTAGATTAGATATATTTAAGGTATTATAGATTAAGAAACTAATTTAGCTCTCTTTTAAACCTAGCTCTAAATCGGTTTTAAACTAGCTCTAAACTAGTAGAACCTCTCTAATAGTTTAAAACTAGTTCTAAATTAGCTCTAAACTAGTAGAACCTCTCTAAACTAGTTTTAAACTAGTTCTAAACTAGTTCTAAATTAGTTCTAAATTAGTTTTAAACTAATAGAACTACTCTAATACTAATCTAACTCTAGATTAACTTTAATTTAAACTAGAGTTAAATTAGAGTTAAATTAGAGTTAAATTAAAGTTAAATTAATATTAAGTAAATAATAGTTTAGTAGTATAGTAGTATCTAGGTTTATCTAGCTCTTTATAGTAAATTTTCTAGTAGATAAGAACTTATAGTTAGTTATAATAATAGCTTTTCTTTTAATAAAAGTAGATATTAATAGTTTATTAACTAAGTCTTTCTTTTCTTTTTTAGATTCCTTATCTTCTTTATCTTAATATTATTATTAAAAACGTTTTATTAGTTTTTCTTAGTTATTTAAGTTTAATAACTATCTCTTTCTAGAATTAGATAGTATACTTTTTAGATTTATATTATCTAAGATTATCTTAATAGTAAACTTTCTAGCTAGATTTTAAGCTAGTAGTTATTTAACTTTTTTTATTAATTTCTAAATATATTATAGTTTTAGCTTATATCTAATAATAGAATAAATATTAGTATTTTATTAGGTTTTTAAACTATCTTTATAAAGAAAGTCTTAGAAGATTTAATAAAGTTCTAGTTTATTATACTAATCTATTATAACTAGTATAATAGACTAATTCTATTTTAAGTAAAAATAAATAAATAGGTTTTAATAGAATTTACTACTTTTAATATAAAATTAGTATTTTATAAAAAAGCCTTTTCTTAGATTATTAGTATTATTAACTTTAAGTTCTTCTATTATAAATTTCTTTAAGTTTAAGTTAGTTAAAAAAGTATTTAGGTTTTTATCTTTTAAAAAGATAGTTATAGTAGATTTATTAAGGTTATTTAATTTTAGATAAATTATATATAAAGTAACTTTATTTTCCTAATAAGCTACTACTTAACTATAGCCTAGTTAGTTTACTACTAGTATATTACTAGTTATAATATCTTTAAAGAATATATAAACTAATATAGTTTTTAATACTTTAATATAATAGTAAATTACTAATGTTTTATTATCTAGAAAGATATATAAGAAAAATCTATTTAAGTCTTAAAAGTTAAAAAGAAATTTTAAATTAATCTAAGACTTTATATATACTATATTACTAAACTACTATTTACTTAACTCTAGTTTAACTCTAGTTTAACTCTAGTTTAACTTTAATTTAAATTAAAGTTAACCTAAGATTAGATTATATTCTAAGTAGTTTAGAACTAGTTTAGAACTAGTTTAGAACTAGTTTAGAACTAGTTTAGAGCTAGTTTAGAACTAGTTTAGAACTAGTTTAGAACTAGAGCTAAATTAGTTTCTTTATATATAATACCTTAAATATATCTAATCTAGAGTTAACTTTAGTTTTAAACTAGTTTAAAACTAGTTTAGAACTAGTTTAGAACTAGTTTAGAGCTAGTTTAGAGCTAGGTTTAAGCTAGTATAGAAAAAGAGCTTAAGAAAGAGTTTAAAAAAAGGACTTAAATTTAAAATTATATAATTAAGCTTATATTATATAACTATACTACTCTTATATAATATACTTAAATACCTAAGTTCTACTTCTACTAATTCTATTAATTCTACTAATTCTACTAAATATTTTACTAAATATTCTATTAAATATTCTACTAACTTATAATATTATTCTTATATATATATCTTAATATAATTAGTTTAACTAGTTAGTTAGTTAGTTAGTTAGTTAGTTAGTTAGTTAGAAACTATAAAGTATATATATTAGTTTAAGAAGTAAGAGTAGAAATAGTATATATTATATATAAGAGTAATAGTAATAGTAATAGTAATAATATAGATAATAAATCTAATACTTCTAATTTACTTTATTAAAAGTCTAATTATAAAATATATTTATATTATCTAATATTATCTTACTATTTAATAATATAGAATTAACTAGAGTAGTAAATATAATTAATATAATATTAATTATAATACTAATAAGTAGTTTAATATTAATTAATAAATATAATATAATAGTAATAGTAAGTTATTATTATTATTATTATTAAAATATTAAAGTTAAAGTATTAAAGTATTAAAGTATTAAAGTTAAAGTTAAAGTTAAAGTTAAAGATAGAGATAGCTTATATACTTGGTCTTAGTAGTTATATAGCTAGTTATATATAATATACTATATTTAGTAAAAGCGACTCTAGTATAAAAGCTACGCCTTACTAGGTAACCTACTTTAGTTATATAACTTCTATTTTTTATATACTTATAGTTCTAATTTTAAGGATTATTAATATATACTTACTAATTAAAGTTAATATATAAAAAGTTACTTAAATTACTTTTAAAAAAAAAAATACTCTTTTTAGACTTTTTATTTTTTCTTCTAAGTACTTTTTAGGTATTAATATACTACTAAGATATAGCTAGTATATACTAAAGCTAATATTAGTTATAATAGAATAACTTAAACTACTTAGAACTACTTAAAATAGGTTTAAAATAGGTTTAGAACCTCTTTAAATAAGTTTAGAACCTCTTTAAACTATAGTTTAATAATAGCTTTAAATATTTTTATAATTTAAAATAGATTTAAAACCTCTTTAAATAAGTTCTAAATAAGTTCTAAATAGGTTTAGAACCTCTTTAAACTATAGTTTAATAATAGCTTTAAATGTTTTTATAATTTAAAATAGGTTTAAAACCTCTCTAAATAAGTTTTAAATAGGTTTAAAACCTTTTTAAACTATAGTCTAACTATAGCTCTAAACGTTTTAATAATTTAAAATAGGTTTTAAACCTATTTAGAGAGGTTTAAAATCTATTTAAAACCTATTCTAAACCTATTTAAAACTTATTTAGAACCTATTCTAAACTTATTTAAAACCTATTTAAAACCTATTCTAAACCTATTCTAAACTTATTTAAAACCTATTCTAAATCTATTAAAATCAATTTAATATTAATTTAAACTAGGTTTAAGTAAAAGTAAGTAAGTATATATATAGTATATAATATTAGAGTATCTTAACTATAATATCTAGTAGAATCTATATATCTAGAGTCTAATATTAAAGGATTATATTAAAGTTTTATTAGATCTTTTTAAATCTTTTCTAGTTATTACTTAATTAGTTAATTATTATTCTTTTATTTAAAGTTATAAGTTTAAAAGTATTATATTAATATATATCTATTTTCTTAAATAAAAGTCTTTAAATATTATATATAATCTTATATTAGATAATAGTTAAGGTTTCTAATATCTAAGATAGTAGGTTTCTTATATCTAACTCTTATATTATTAAATAACTATTATTATTATTATAAGTAGTATTTTATTTTATATAAGAGTTAGTATAGCTATTTAATAGTTTTATATATAGAATTATCTATTAGTAGTAGTTCTTTTCTTAGTTATTTTAATAAGACTAGTCTCTATCTTAGTTATCTTAATAAGGTTAGTCTTTATCTTAATTATTTTAAAGAAGTTAGTCTCTATCTTAGTAGTTAGTTATAACTATCTTAATCTTAGTAGTTATTTTTTAAACGTTCTATTATATTATAAAGGCTTTTTATTAATTATTCTAATAAATACTAGTAAAGCTCTAGAGTTTAATAGTTTTAAGAAGATATTTAAGTAAGAGTTTAAATATATTACTAGTAAAATATAAGTAAAATAGCTTTTACTAATATATTACTAGTAAAAGTATTTACTTATAAATATAAGAATATACTTATATTATTTTTTAAGAATAGTATAAAGTTAGAATTAAAGGTTCTAGTTAAATATATATATATTAATAGCCTAATCTATACTTAATACTAAGAAGTAAAAATCTTCTTAAAAAGGAGATAAATTAAAGTTTAAAGTAAATATACTTAATACTAAGAAGTAAATACCTTCTTAAAGAGAAGGTAAATTAAAGTTTAAAGTAAATACTATAATTATTTTTAAATAAGATTTTAATAATATATTACTTATATTATTATTATTTTTTTCTTTTTAGTAAATATTATTTTTAGCTATAATTCTTTAGTTCTTTCTTATTCTATCTCTTCTACTTAAAATTTTATATATTAAATTTATCTACTTAACTAGAGTTAAGCAGTATAAGCTTTTTAAAAAAGCTAGACTTCTTTAAAGAGTTAGAATTTAGTACTTCTAAGTTAAATATTTTATATTAATAGAAATCTCTTTTCTTATTTTATTACTTAATATCCTTTATATAGTTAAAATAGCTTTAAATAGTCTTTATAAAAGAATTTTTAGATTAAACTACTATTAATTTATTAAATAGTATATAATTTATTTATTTCTCTTTTATAGCTTATAATAATAAATAGCTCTTTTTATACTAGTTTTATTTTTTAACTAAAAGCTTTATATTTAAATAGTATTACTAGTTAGTTAAGATTAAGAGAATCTTATAAGTTTATTCTTATATTATATCTCTCTTTTATTTATTATTTAGTTTAATTAGAATTAAATAAAGCTTTTTTTAAAATTTTATCTCTTTTATTTATAAAATCTATAACTAGATCTATATATATATTAAGTTTAGCTAGAATAATCTAGTTAATATTATCTTTTATTTAAATAAAAAGAGTATTCTTAGTTTCTTAAAAAAAACTAATATCCTAGTTACTAGTTAGTTTAAATCTAAGAAATATTTTAAAAAGAGAGAAGTCTAGATAGATTATATAGTAATTATTAGTTTTAAATATAGCTTAATCTAAATATTATAACTAATATTAATAATTAAGTAATATTTTCTTAAATACTTTTTATAATATATTAACTACTTTCTTAGCTATTCTTATAGCTTTCTTTACTTCTAATAGTAAATTTATTTATATAATTCTCTTTTTCTTTATATATTCTTATAATATTCTTTTAAAGTATAAACTAGGATTAGTATAGAGTTTTACTAGTACTTTATATATATTAAAGATTAATTATAAGAATAATATAATACTATTAAATTAGTTATTATTAAATACCTTTACTTATATATATTTAAAGAAGTAGTCTATTACTAATAGTATCTACTATTTATTATTTAGTTAGTTTATTTCTAAAAAGAGGCTAATCTAGTCTATTCTTAGAAGTTATATTAGTTTTAATATTATTATTCTAGCTAATTATTCTAACTAGTTTATTATTATATACTTAGTATAAAGAAGATAACTTATAATATAATCTATTATATTCTTTATTATTTATAGCTAGAAATATTCTTAAAGTTTCTAGAAAGTTATAAATTTATTAAAGTATCTACCTTTATTATACTTTTATATTAATAATAAAGCTACTTCTTTTTTAGTAATATATCTTTTCTATATTCTATAGTACTTTATAAATATATCCTTATTACTATATATTATAAATTTCTATAATTTCTTATAAAATATTAAGATATTAACTTTTATTTAAATAGAATCTAAGTATTATTTATTTATAAAGAATTTTATTATATCTTTAAACTATAGTAATATTTAGTATCTTATATATAGAATATTTTCTAATAATAGTAATAAATTTTAAATATTAGCTATTATATTTTATATCTTTACTATATATAAGTTTAAAGTATATATATACTTACTTACTTTTACTTAAAACTAGTTTAAATTAGTATTAAATTAATTTTAATAGCTTAAGTAAAAGTTAATATAGTATCTAATCTTATTTAAAGAGGTTTTAAGGTTTTAATTCTATTTAGAAAGGTTCTAATTATATTTAGAGAGGTTCTAAGGTTCTAATCCTATTTAAAGGGGTTTAGAACCTATTTAGAGAGGTTCTAAATCTATTCTAAATTATTAAATTAATTAAAGCTATAGCTAGTTATAGTTTAGAGAAGCTTAGAGTAGTTCTAAGTAGTTCTAGGTAGCTTATACTATTCTATTATAACTAATACTAGCTTTAGTATATACTAGCTATATATTAGTAGTATAATAATACTTAAAAAGTACTTAGAAGAAAAAATAAAAAGTCTAGAAAGAGTGTTTTTTTTTTAAAGATAATTTAAATAACTTTTTATATATTAACTTTACTTAGTAATTATATATTAATAGTTTTTATAATTAGAGCTACTAGTAAATAAATTTAAATATATTATATAACTAAAGTAGGTTATATAGTAGAGCGTGGTTCTCTTACTAAGGTTACTCTTATTAAATATAGTATATTATATATAACTAGCTACGTAGTAGGCTTAGTATATATATAGGCTACCTCTACCTTTAACTTCGACTTTAATAACTTTAATAACTTTAATAACTTTAATACTTTAATACTTTAATACTTTATTTTAATAATAATAATAATAATAATAATAATAATAACTCTTTATTATTATTATATTATATTTACTACTTAGTATTAGGCTACTTATTAGTATTATAATCTATATTATATTTGTCGTATTTACTACTCTAGTTAATTCTACGTTGTTAAATAATAATAATATACTTCTTCTTTTTTAATAATTTAAGTATATTATAAGAATAGTTATATAATAAAGTAGTTAAAGAGTAAATATATATAAATTATATATATATATAAATATATAGGTATATATATATGTTTAAGTCTTTTTAGTATTCTAAAGGCCTTCTTATATAGACTAAAGGCTTAGTAGTCTTAGTATATAGAACTAGGTATAGAATTAGGTCTATAATACGTAATATCTACTAAGGTAGTAGACTTATACTAATCTAGCGATTTCTTTATACTTTTAAGATAAAGAGCTAAAATAAAGAATCCTTTATTTTAGGTTTATATATTAATATATTATTCTAGAACACTCTTAATATATTATAGATATATAGTTATATAATATACTTATTAGGCTTATTAAATAGGCTTATATAAGATTAAGTATATAATCCTAAGTAGCTTATAGTATAAGTTATAAATTATTTATAATAATTTTATTATCTTAGACTTAAATATTTTAAATCCTTAACTTACTAATCTTATATTATTATATATATTATATCCCTTTATAAAGTAGATATATATATTAAGTACTATATCTATTTTATATTATTATATATATTTTTAGCTATTTTTAAGATTAAGACTTTTAATAAATATATTATACTTAGACTTATTTAAGCTTTTTATAAAGCTATTAGCTATATTGTCTTTTATACTAATATATACTAGTATTATTTAACTACTATCTATTATATTATAAAGTAATATATAATATTAATATACTTTACTAAGTATTCTCTTATAAAACTTAGGATTATTAGCTAGTTTCTAAGCTAATTTACTATTAGTTAGAAGAGTAGATATAGTAGTAGTATTATTAGTTATAAGTTTATTAAAGTAGTCTACTAGGTTATTTAAGTAGAGTACTTCTTTAACTACTTCTTTATAAGCTATATATTTAGCTTTATAGCTAGATATAGTAATAGTTTTTTATAATATAATATTCTAGCTAATAATATAGTTATTTATATATATAATATAGCTGCTAGTACTTTTTTAACCTATAATATAACCTTCTTAATCTATATTAGTAAAGGCTTTTAAGTCTAGTCTATTATCTATAGTATTATAGTATAGCTCTAGAGTAGGCTTATAATTTAGATATTTTTATATCCTTTCTAAAGCTCTAAAGTAAGCTATACTAAGATTAGATATAAATCTAGTATATCTATTAACTATAAAGGTAATATTAGGTCTAGTTTTAGTACTTAGGTATATTAAAGACTCTACTTCTTATTAATAGGTAGTAATATTATCTTTAGTAGCTTAGTCTTTGTTTTTATCTAAGTATAAGCCTAGTTTTATAAGTGTAGATATAGAGGTTAGTTTATCTTTATTAAATTTATTCTTAATATTATCTAGATATTTATTTTAATTTATAGTAAGTGTTTAATTACTAATATTATACTTTATTTCTATTCCTAAGAACTGGTTTATAAGGCCTAAATACTGTATTTTTAAGACCTTACTTATATTAAATATAATATTATTTATGTCTTTCTTATTAGGTCTAGTTATTATTAAGTTATCTACTAAGTATATAGTATATAATAATAACTTTAGTAATTCTATTAATAAAAATGTCTTAGTTATATAGTAAGACTATGAAGCCTAGCTTAGAATAAATATCTAATAGATATTTATACTATAGCCTAGGCGATTATTTTAGCTTATATAAGGCCTTATTAAGTTTATAAACCTTATTATCTACTTTAAAGTCTATAAGTTATATAATATAGATCTCTTTATCTATATTAGTATATATAAATACGTTTTTAATATTATATTAATATAAATACTATTTATTTATTATAGCTAGTAGAAATACTAGTTTATATATCTTAAGTTTATATATAGTAGAGAACGTTTTTAAGTAATTAATATCTAAAACTTAATTAAATCCTTATACTACTTACCTAGCTTTATATTTTATAATATTATTATTAAGGTTAGTTTTAATTTTATATATCTACTTACTTTTTAAAAGTATTCTATTACTAAGTAAGTCTACTAGATCCTAAGTATTTTATAACTCTAGTTTATCTACTTCTAGTTTTATAGTATAAAGCTATTTAGTACTATTAATATTAGATATAGTCTTCTTATAATTAGTAGGCTTATTATTAATATTAGCTACTAGAGCTAGCTCGTCTATATTATCTATATTATATAGATTATTTAGTTTATTAGATTTAAGCTTATTTATTTTAAGACTATTAAGTCTAGTATTATTTATATCTAGTTCTTCTAAGTTACTAGTTATAGTTAATATATCTTTATTAGACTTATTAATATCTATATTATTAGTCTTAATATTATTTATACTAAAATTACTAAGATTAAATATATACTTATATACTCTCTACTAGGGTTTTAAGCTAGTATTAACTTAGACTTAGTACTAGTTTAATACTAGTTTAAGATATTAATATGTTTTATAAAACGATTTAAAGTAATTTAAGCTAATTTATAAAATAATTTAAAGTAAGAAACCGATTTATAAAACGATTTAAGGTGATTTATAAAACGATTTAAAATAAGAAACTGATTTATAAAACAATTTAAAATTAGAAACTAACTTATAATCTAGCTTTTAACTTAGTTTAAAAAATATATCTAAAATAAAGTACTTAAAAGAAAAAAAAAAGTTTAGAGAGAGTGTTTTTTTTTTTAAAGACGATTTAAGTAGCTTTTTATATATAAACCTTATATAATTTTTATATTCTAGTAGTCTTTAAATTTAAAACTACTAGTATATAAATTTAGTAAGTTATATAACTAAAGTAGGTTATATAGTAGAGCGTAGTTTTTATACTAAGGTCGCTTCTACTAAATATAGTATACTATATATAACTAGCTATATAACTACTAAGACCTAGCGTATAGGCTACTCTTATCTTCGACTTCGACTTTAACTTAGACTTTAATATCTTTAACTTTAATACTTTATTTTAATAACTTTAATATCTTTAATAATAATAATAATAACTAGCTATTAATATTACTATTATATTATATTTATTACTTAGTATTAAGCTACTTATTAGCCTTATAATCTACGTTGTCTTTATTATATTTACTATCTTAGTTATTTCTATATTACTAAATAATAATAATATACCTTTTATTTTTTAATAATTTAGATATATTTTATAGTTAGACTTTTAGTTAAGTAAACTAGAGCCTTTAAATTAGTTACTTAGTAAATTAGAAGTATTAGATTTATTATCTATATTATTACTATTACTATTAGTATATACTATTTCTACTTTTACTTTCTAAACTAACGTATATACCTTATAGTTTCTAACTAACCGACTAACTAACTAACTAATTAAACTAATTATATTAAGGTATATATATAAGGATAATGTTATTTAGGTTAGTAAAATATTTAATAGAATAATTAGTAGAATTAGTAGAATTAGTAGAATTAGTAGAAGTAGGACTTAGGTATTCGACGAACTAGAGTATATTATATAAGAGTAGTATAGCTATATAATATATACCTAATTATATAATTTTAGTCTTTTTTAATATATATTTACTAGTAATAAATAGTTTTTAGTACTAATTTAAAGCTACTCTAATACTAAGTTATTAAAGTAGGTCTAGAATTAAGTTAAACTAGTATCTAATACTAACTTAACTTACCTAACCTAGTTTATAACTCGGTTTAACTTACTAAAATAAGTTAGGTTTTACTATTATAAATTATCTTAAGTTAGTTTTAAAGTATATTAAACCTAGTTCTTAAATTATTTTAAACTACTTTAATCTATTTTATAAACTAGCTTAAATACGCTTCTAGAATTAGTTTAAATCACCTCTAAACCTAATTTAACCTTGACTTAAAACCCTTATAGGTTAGTAGTAAAGTAATTAGACGCGTTTTTAATTCTAATCTTATTTATATCTAATCCTCTTAGATTAGAGTTCTTTCTATCTTCTAGTAGACTAGTATCTATATAATTACTATTATTTATTATATCTCTTATAGTATCTAAAAACTTATTTTCTATTATATATATATCTCTAACCTAAATAGGTTTTTTAAGTATAATATTATAAAGCTTATATAAGTTTTTATTAAAGCCTATTAGTATAGCTTTATTAGCTTTTTTATCTAGCTTTTTAATACTATTTTATTTATTCTTATAATAAGCTATAAAACTAAATATCTTTATATTACCTATATAAGGTTATTCCTTATATTTAAGTTTATAAGGAGTTTTATAGTCTAATTTAGAGTAAGGTGTTCTATTATATAGATAAGTAGCTATTAATATAGCTTCTCTCTAAAATATAAAGAGTAAGTTAGCTTAATATAAAAGATATCTAGCTTTATTAAGTATAGTATAATTTATTCTCTTTACTAAACTATTAGGTTTAAGAGTATAAATAAGTAATAATTAATATATTATTCTATACTCCTTTAAATAAGTATTAAATTTATTATTAACGAATTTAATACTATTATTTATATTAAATATTCTTATATACTTATTATTTTTATTATTTTCTTTCTTATTCTTAAATTCTTTAAAAGCTATAAAAGCCTTACTTTTACTTCTAAGTAATTTAACTTCTAAGAACCTAGAGTACTTATTTAAAAAGGTTATAAAGTATTTATAGTTATTATAAGTATTAGGTTTTATAAGACTATATAGATTACTACTAACTTTTTCTAATAGACTAAAGACTCTGTTACTTATTAGTCTATTTATCTTATTAGTGAATTTACTTTTAAGATAGTTTTTATAATTAATAATACTATTATTTATATCTTTATTAGATATAATATTATTATAACCTTTTATAATATTAATAATCTTATTTAATACTTATAAACTAATATATCTTAGTCTATTATATAGGTATAGTTTATCTATGTTTTTATACTTTATTATATTAAGTATAGTATTACTTAATATAGTATTTTTATATCTAAGAAGAATAATATCTAAATAATATAAGTTGTTTATCTTATTACTTTTAGTTATAAGCTTATTTATTTTATTATCTTTAATATAGTAGTTATTAGAGGTAAATATAGTATAGGAATTTACTAATTCACTTTAACTTATTAGGTTATAGCCTAGCTTAGGTATATATAAACAGTTTTTAAGTATAAAAAACTTAATAATATTATTATCTTTAAACCTAATATAAATAAAACTAACTCCTTTAATACTAATTATTTTTACTTTACTCTACTTAACTAGTTTATTACTAGGCTTATAATCTATAAAATAGAGCTTATTATATATTATATATTTTATAGTAATAGTATTTAGTATAAAATTAGATTTATTATCTATAAAGTTAGAGGTAGTAGTAAGAACTTATTTAGCTTATTTAGTATTTAATAAGGAGTTAAAGGTATTTATACTAGTATTAGTATTAGAGTTTATGTTTTTATTTTAAGTATTATTTATCTTAAAGTCTAGATTATCTAAGCTAATATTATCCTCTTTATTATTAATAACTTAAGTATTATTATAATTAAGGTTAGTAAATATAATATTAACGTTTATATCTCTTTTATCTTAAAATAAGCTCTTTTCTTCTCTTTCTTTATTAGAGCTAGCTCTAAGTATACCCTTTTTAAATACAAAGCTTTTAAGTGCTTTTTATAGATTAAGATAGTAATACTTATTTATAAAGTATATAGCCTACTTATAATAGGTATAGTATTTCCCTTTTATAATCTTATAAGGCTTCTTTTCTTTATAAGAGTTCTTATAAGGAGTAGAGCTTATAAAAGCTTCTTCTTCTTTAGACTCTTATCTTTTAGACTCGTCTATAAGATTAGAGAATAAGTTCTCTATAGTATAAGTATTAATATCGTTTTATAAGAATTAAGTTATATTAGATATAATATTCTTATAATCCTTACTTAGAT